>JAABKJ010002153.1:0-28632 GCA_011634705.1 Andricus grossulariae
ATGCAAAAAGATGTTTTTTTTATTGAGTCATATGCACACGTTTAAAAAAAAGTTGAATATGTCGAACCTAAAATTTATTGAGCTTATACCAATGAAACATTTTATCATTTTGCTTTTTCGGAAAAAAGTTTTGCCGTGATTTAGGTTTTTTGGGATTTCATATTTTTTTGCGATTTTGGAACGTTATAAACAGCAAGAAAAAAATGTTTCACATGAATAAAAAATAATGATATGTTTATTTGGTTCAAACTGAAGAAATTTCAGGTTCGAATCAATCCAAAAAACATAGTTTTGTAGAGTTTCAAAAAATTCTAAATAAGGCCAAATTTATTTTTATATTAAAATTTTAAATTGTAAATTTAAGAAAGAGAACAGAAGATATTAGGAATTTTTTTCTTTACTTTTTTTGGATGACGACAAAACGATTCGATTAATTTTAGCATTTGTACTTCGCTCTATTGACGAGTGTAGTTTTAATTTTACATTGAAGGTATTAATTATAGTAAGGAAGAAATGACAAATCTTGGAAAGAACTATTTATGAGAACGATGTTAAACATACCAGCGTTGTGTATTTAACTAATTTTATTTTTTCTCAGACTTTTTTATATCAATGTGAATGGATTTCCAACGACCTAAGTATATCCAATTTTTAAAAATAAATTTTTTAATGGCAGAAATCATTGAAAAATAATCGAAAATTATTTAAAAGTATAACATTTCTTATAAAAAGGTTGTTTGTTCTTTTCGACATGTAAAAATAAATGTTTAATATTTCCCCTATTTTCCCCTTTTTCGTGAGAAACTTACCCTATTTCCCCTTTTTTAGCTCCTTTTACGCTGTGATCCCTGTTATTTTTTAAGCGAACATTGGTAACAAGATCAAAAATCTTTTCAGGATTGGAAAACGCTTATTAAATAGGTAATTCATTTCATTATTTTCTCGATTTCGCCATTTTTTGGATTTGCAAGTATGTACTATCTTAGCTTCGTAAATCTATCTAATCTTCGACAATTTTCACAGCGAATACTTTGTTTAAGTTTTTGAATGTGAAAAATGTTTATTCTAATGGGAAGCAGAAGATGCTCTTCGATTTTTAAATATTTTGTGCTATTTCCTTTTTGTCGAAAAGAGTGATTCTACACTATTAGAATTTTGCAGTGAAAGATTTGTTTTTCCTTCACTCCTCGTCAATTTTCATATGGAAAAAAATGTTTGGTTGTAATTTTAATACATAGAGATATGCTACTATTATAGCTACACTGGGACTTGGAATTAAGGTGTCCGAGTATAAGTCGTTTCGAGAATTGCTGCCGCGGCAGTTTCGGGTTGAGGGTAGAGCCCCTCGGGGTCGAGAGGGGACTGCTTGACTATTCGTAAACATTAACAGCGTAGGGTCAAAGGAACAGTGCGCGGGTACTCACGCGCATATATTGCGTAACATTACGAAATAGTTCACACGCCACTGACTGTTTACATTCAGACTATCTGGATTTACGCCAAGGCCACTGCGACCAATGCCCGAGACCCGTCATGATTCCAAGTTCTAGTGTATAATGAAAATATGTCTCCTGAATCTTTGTCATGACATAATTTAGTATAAATACTATCAACAAATTTCGTAAAGTAACATGCGTTACTTTGCATTGCAGTTAACCAAAAATTGTAACGCGTCAACGTTACCCTTTCTTTTTAAAATAAGTAGCGCGTTATCGTTACTAAAAAAATGTAACGTTCCGGGTAACTCGTTACTGTCAAACATTGCAAATTCTTTCACATGAGGCTCCAAGTTCATGCAGTTGTGTTATCATTATCAGTTAGAAATAGAAGTCTAGAGTGTTACCGGCGCGATAAGTTGAGCACCTGAGAGCCGGCGAGCCAATCGTGTCCGCCGCAGTAGGTAGCCATCTTGCGCGGCTTTCGAGTTCGAGAGCCGCGTGGCTCTACTCTGCTGTGCTTGCAGTGTACGCCGACTGTCGAGCCGTGACTGGCGTCTCGCTATTCCTCTGTGTTGTGTCTCAATCCTCAGACGATCTTTCTTATGTGTTTCCTCATCTCAAAATCAAATTCGCCGGTTCCAAACCATACAATTATATGCCGATTAAATAAACTAACTGTCTTACACCCTTTTCTGTGACTGTCATTCCTCTACAAGGATGTTTTGACAGTGTTTGACAGGTTGTTGCTGAGTGACACTGACAGTTCAAGCCTTTAGGAAGTGTTGTTATCCGAACTATAGGAAAAAGAGTTCATACAAGTTGATAGGATCTTGATTTAATTCAGGATTGTAAAGTTTGAATAGCTGATCAAGTGGATTCAGGGTGAATTCCTCAAGGTCTTTTCAAGTGGTACCGGAAGTGTGGATGACTGTATTATATCAGGATTATACCGGGAATCAGATGCTCTTTAATACTCACCAAATCACGTGGTTGGTGTTATTTTTGCTTCAAAGGCAAGTGACATTGTAAAACGTAAGGAGTGATGTATGAGATAAAATTAGCGCGTCTGGGTTTTCAAAAGTTAGCACCCTGTGACTCAAAGACCAGTGCCTAATTTCGGCATAGATGGCCAAGTTTAACTCGCTCGTCGCGTGTAATTGTGTAGATTCGCCGGGACCACGTGATGTGGGGTTTTGGTAGTTATCCCACATCACTTCAACATTCTCAGGTCCTAGAAATACGGTTTCCACCCACTGGGACCGCGCGTGTGCTAGTAAACTTGTCACCATAATATTGCCGGTTCATAGTGGCGGTTGAAGTGCCACCCCAACCAACTGGGATCGAGGCATCAGGAATTTAATCAAGGTGAAGATTACAAGACCGATGACATTTTGGAAAGACTTAAAGGTGAGTCTATAAGAAGAGAACGCCTAGAGAAGACAGTTTTTGGGGCGTGAAATAGCCACAGATAAAACAAAGGGTAAAAAGTGATCCAGGTTAAAATGCTCGGGGTAATCTCAACATGCAAAAAAATGAAGATCGGCAAGGGTGAAATGAAAGATAATTAACTCTTCATTTGACCCTTAGGGGCCGTGCATAAACTACGTTACCGATTTCAGGGGGAGGGGGTCGTATGAAAGCTATGGTTGGTAGCAGAGGTATGAGGGGGGGGGGGTGGGTAGTGGAAGTAGCGTTACGAACTTAGATAACATTTAGATAACTTAGATAACGTTTCCTAATGATAAATTTGAGCAAAGTTTGCAAAAGATGGCCCTGCAACTGTACAGTTCAATAATAACTTAATAAATTTATAAATCACTTTCATATTTCACTTCACACTCATCCCCCTGTTTCCCCGTTCCCCTCTTCAATTCTTTTTCAAAGAATTTTTTTCCCCGTTTTTTTAGAAAACTTACCCTTTGTCTCCTTTTTTCGATTAAATGTGAAGTGGAATTATAGAATCCAATACGAAAATCCCATTATTTTTGATTGAAAGATAATTCCTTTTGATTGGTAAGTCTACTATTATATTTGTGTCTCGGAAATCACTCTGTTGGTTTAAAAGTCTACCACTTGTTTAAAAATTTAATTATTTTGTTGAAAATTCGTATTTTTTTATAGAAAATCAATCTTCTTGATTTAAAATTCAACTACTTTCTTAAAAATTTGTTTTGTTGAAGATTCACCTAATTTGGTAACAACTGTTGTTTAACATTCATTTCTTGTTGTTGATAAATAATATCTTTTTATTTGCAAATTTAATTATTCAATTTTGAGTTGAAAATTCTTATTTTTTAGCGAATAATTCAACTATTTGCTTCAAAATTGATCTTTTTTATTCAAAATTGTATTTTGTTGAAAATTACTCTCTTTTAGTAGAAAATTAATCTTCTTGGTTAAAAAAACTCTCTTTTTGTTTGAAAATTCAACTATTTTGTTGAAGTCTTTTGTTGAAAATTAATTTTTTTTTAAGATTCATCATTTTAGTCAAAAATTAGTTTCTTTAGTTGTAAATTTAACTATTTTGTTGAAAATTCGTTCTTTTTTTTAATGAAGAATTATTTTGTTTAACTGAAAATGTAAATAATCCATTTTTGGTTGAAAATTGATATTTTTAATTGAAAATTGATCCTTTCTAGTTGAAAATTTACTTATTTTGTTGAAAATTCGTATTTTTTAATAGAAAATCAATCTTCTTGATTGAAAATTCAACTACTTTGTTAAAAATTCGTTTTTTTTAAGATTCACCTAATTTGGTAACAAACTTAACTGTTGTGTTGAAGATTCGTTTTTTTGTTGTTGTTAAATATTAATTTTTTTATTTGCAAATTTAACTATTCAATTTTGAGTTGAATATTCAGATTTTTTAGCAAGTGATTCAACTATTTCGTTTGAAATTTATCTTTTTTATTTGAAATTGTATGTATTCTGTTGAAAATTAGTCTATTTTGGTAGAAAATTAATATTCTCGGTTAAAAAAAAACCTCCCTTTTTGTTTGAAAATTCAACTATTTGCTTGAACTCTTTTGTTGAAAATTCTTTTTTTTTAATTCGTAATTTTGGTTAAAAATTCGTTTTTTAGTTGTAAATTTAACTATTTAGTTGAAAATTCGTTCTGTTTTTTAATAAAGAATTATTTTGTTTAACTGAAAATCTAACTAATCTATTTTTGGTTGTAAATTGATATTTTTGATTGAAGATTGATCCTTTCTAGTTGAAAATTCGACTTCTGGTTGAAAATTCGTCTTTTTCAGTAGAAAATTAATCTTCTTGGTTCAAAATTCATCCTTTTTGGTTAAAAATGCAACTTTTTTGTTGAAAGCAGTTCGGTTTTGCTTGAGGATTCAACTATTTGGTTAAAAATTTATTTTAAATCAACTTTTTTGTTGAAAATTCATACTTTCAGGTTGAAAATTCAACTGTTTTGAAAAAAATTAATCTTTTTTACGTAAAAAATCAACAATTTTGTAGGACATTAAACTATTTGGTTAAAAAATAACTTCTTTGTTGAAATTTCATAGTTTAGGTGGAAAATTTAACTATTTTGATAGAAAATTCAATTAATTGGTTAAAAATTTAACTTTTTATATCAAAATTTAACTAGTCGATGAAAAATTAAGCTTTTAATTGAAAAATCATTCTCCGGTTAAAAAATCAAATATTTTGTAGATATAATTCGTCTTTTTGGCTTTAAAATTCAACAATTTTGTTCAAAATTCATGTATTTTGTTAAAAATTCGTCTTTTTTGCAGAACATTTTTTTAGTGAAAGGTTTATCTTTTTGATTGAAAATTTAACTGTATTGAACATTATTTTTTTGTTGAAATTTAAACTGCTTAGTTGAAAGTTGAATTAATTTGTTAAAAATGCTGTTGTTTTTTTAGATTCGCCTCTTTGGTTACAAATTCAACTACTTTGTTGAAAATTCGTTTTTTTCTGTTAAAAAATAATTTTTTTATCAGCAAATTTAACTATTCCATTTTCTTTTAAAAATTGATCTTTTATATAAGTTCAAAATTCAATTTGTTGGTAGAAAACTTATTTATTTTGTTGAAAATTCATCTTTTCGGGTATAAAATTAACCTTTTTTTTAATTAATCTTTTTTTGAGGATTCAACAATTTTGTTACAGATTTAAAAAAAATGTAACTGGTTAAAAAATCAATTTTTTTGGTTGAAAATTAATTTTTCAAACTGAAAAATTAACGATTCCAATTTTGGATGAAAACTGATCTTTTTTAGTTAAAAATTCAATGATTTGGTTGAAAAGTTTAACCATTTTACTGAAAATGTAAATATATTGTTACAGTCGTATTTTGTGGTAGAAAATCCAACTATTTTGTTACAAATTTGTCCTTTTGGATTAAAAGTTCATAATTGAGATTAAAAAAGTATATTAAGATATTATAAATATATTTTTTTAAATAAAAATTCATCCATTTTATTTCAAATATGCTATCTAAATAAATTTAACTTAAAAGAATTTATTGCCCTATTTTTGTGAAAATGATCCTATTTCCCCTGTTTTAAGTGTTCAGACAATGAATAAGTTAGGGGGGGGGGGGCAAAAATACAGTCGTAAACGAGCCCCCCCCCCATTTATGACTATATTTTTGACCCCCAGTCGAAAATAGCCCAAAACTGGTAAAGTAGTTTTTTACCTTTATTCTTTAGTTAGTTTTACCTGAAACACTTTTTACCTTTTCTTTTTTTCTGTAAGATAAATCGATTGACAAATAAATCATTCTAATTATGGCTTTTTTTGTCATGAATTTTAGCCTTTAATAATAGGAAATTGTACAGGAAAGATCTAAATAATAAAAATCTAAATAATATAAGGAAATAAACATCATGTTTATATCAAGTACAATCATTTTCATACACTGAGAAAAAAGATTACGTGATTCAAAGAAATGTAGTACTGAATACGTCCAATCAAATATTTGTTGATCGGAGACAATTTTTCTTACTTCAAGGAATAATGCGTTTCCAACAAAACACTCACTTTTGTTATAAAAAAAATTTCTTTAGATCAAAAAAATATTTGATTGGACGTATTCAGTACTACATTTCTTTGAATCAAGTAATCTTTTTTCTCAGTGTAGGTAAATATTTTACTAGATAACATGCAACAGTAGGTGAAAGGCTTCGAAGAATTCATTGATTAATGATTGACGAATATTATAAACTCGGAAGACACGTTAATCATGGAACTATCTAATTTAGGTTTTTTATGATTCATCAATTAGAATAGTAATGAGCCCCTCCCCACGATCGATTAAGGATGTTGGTGGGGAAATGAAACAAAGGTTGGAAACATAATTGATTATAGATAAAGAAACATCCGAAGAAAAATCATTCTGAACATTCTAAAGAAACATTTAAAAAAATGAATTACAACTTCAAAACATGTCGGATTGTTGGTACTTTCTTAATATCGTCAAACGGGATAATTTCGGATATGTGGGGTAAATTCGGACATTTCTAAATTGATAGTTTAAATTAGTTAAGGGTTACTTAAAAGGGTTTTAACCATAATATAGAACCAGTTAAAGCCTTAATAGGTTCTAGATTCTGGTTAAAAACTCCCTTATCAATTTAGGAATGTCCGAATTCACCCCACATGTCCGAAATTACCCCGTTTGACAATACTACTTTGTTAATACGTTTTTTGGCTACTTTTTAGTCATTGCATATTTTGAAATTACTGTATATTATTCATATTATTCATGTGTAGACAATTTTCATAAGATTATCGTAAAAAAAATGAATTTGTTAATTATCATTAATTTGTTGTTGTCAACATTGATTTCACTTTTAAAATCAAAATATCTGAATCGTAAATAGTTTCTATTCGGGTTTATCACACTTTTTATTTTCTATGGTAAAGAAGAAGTGCATAAAAAAGTTGTAAGTTTCTATTTGCATAGAGGTGACTAATAAGACTTAACCGTTCGTTTCAGAACAGAAGCCGAATAGAATTTAATCCTTAATATCACAGTTTAAAATTTTCAAAGAGAGATTTTAAGAAACATAATTTCTAGCTCATGAAAGGGCGTATCGGAGAGAAGTATGCTGCTCTTTCAATATTTGGGTTTGCTAAACTGGATTTTGACATTGCGGCCTTGGAACATTCCGTTCGTCTTTATAAAACTGGAATTTTAAATGTTTTCAGATTAAAATTTAAAATTGTTGAATTTTCCATTTTGAAAGATACAGTTAAACTTTATTGTTTTATACGTTCCAATTTTGTAATTGCAATGAGAATGGTTAAATTTTTTAATTAAAAAAAGTTCATTTGTGAAAGGCATACAGTTTTAACCGTTAACACATTTTCACGATATAAAATTTCTTTCGGTTTTAATGATTCGAATTCAGATTGTTGAATTTTCAATTTTGGAAGTTATAATTTCAATTATGAATCATTCCATTTTTAAGAGCTAAACGTTTTAAGTTTGAAATCCTTAAATTTTAAACTCTTCAAAGTTAATCTCCAAATTTTTAATGATTCAAACATTTTTTATTTTTCTATTCTCATCCGTCGATTTCGGAATAATTCAATCCAAAAGACTTCCATGGTTAAAATCTTACGTTTTCAACGATTTAATAACAAGGGTAGTCCACATTTTTTTCTTCTTCGAATTTTCATTAATATCGTCCCCAAATTTCTTCGAATCCACACAGAAAATGCGTTTAAAAAAAAAACATATTTAGGGGTTCCGCAAGCCTCATAAAAGTTTAAAAGGTATTTCCCATAAGGAAAAAAGATGTTTTTGAAAAGCGTCAATATTAGATAAATCGAGTTAAACTTTCGACATTTGTCTTCACAATTAGCTGTAGAATACAAATGAATAATTATTTTTTAAATATCACCCCCAAATGTCCCAAAAAAACCCACAAGTGAAAAATTGGATGTTTACTTAAATTGTTTAAACAATTTATTATAGTTTATAGCATTTTTTCTTAGAATAGTGTTAGAAAGTCGCGGTTGTTTCCGAAATTTTCAACTTGTTTTCAGCTTTTCAGTTAGAACGAGGCAATAATGAATTAAATTTAACAGAAATAATTGTTTAAAAGATTTATTATTATTTATACCAATATTCTCTTAGAATAATGCTAGAAAGTTGCAATTTTGTCTGAAAAATTTCCACCTTTTGTCCATTTTTCAATTATAGTGAGGTCATAATTAATTCAAGTTAACAAAAATAATTGTTGCTACAATTTATTATTATTTTAAATAATATTCTCTTCGAATAATGCTAGAAAGTTGCGGTTTTTTCTGAAATATTCAACTTTTTGTCAAATTTTTACTTAGAGCGAGGTAATAATTTATGCAATTTAACAAACACAATTGTTCGATAAATTTACTATTGTTTATAACTATCTTTTCTCAGACTAATGCTAGAAAGTTGCAGGTTTTTCTGAAATATTCAGCTTTTCTTTGGCTTTTTAGTTCGGAACGAATAATAAATATCAATAAATATATTAATTTAAGCAAAAACGCTCTCAGTAGCTACTTCAAGGAAAATTTACATTTAATATGATCCATATAGAAAATTTTAAGAATATTTAAAATATACTTTTTAGTTCAGAAAAATGCATTCACAAAAAAGAAAGGGATTGTTTAAATAATAATTCTCTTCAATGTTTATTTATTACTTGATCATAATTATAAAGCCAAAAATAAGTTAAAAATTTCAGAAAAAATATCAACTTTCTAGCAGTTATCTAAGAGAATATAGTTTTAAACAATAATAAATTGTTTAAAAAATTGGCTTTGTCAAATTGCATTATTTGTTACCTCTCTCTAAGGTCTATGTAAAAGGTGGACAAAAAGTTAAATGTTTGAGAAAAAACTGCAACTTGCTAGTATCATTCAAGCAGAATATTATTAAAAATATAAATAAATTTTTTAAACAATTATGTTTGTTAACTTGAAATCATTATCGCATCATTTTAATTGAACATTTAAAAACAAGTTGGAAATTTCAGAAAAACCCACGACTTTCTAACAATTAGCTTAGAGAAGACAGTTATAAACAATAATAAATTTCTGTAGAAATTAGTATTTTATGTATGAGAAACAATTTTATAAAAAACCATGTGCTCAAAGTTCTGAACGTTCAAATGAGCAACATTTTTTATTAATTGCTTTATAAACTATAAACAGTGCAAAAATAGTGGTTCATTACATTAAAAAATGCAAGTAGAAATGACAGTTATGAAGTTTATTTTTATTTTTTAGTGGAAACAATATTTATGGAGAAATTATAATTGGGAAAATATATTTCGTTCATTTGAACGTTCAGAACTTCAGATGCATTAAAAACCCGCTAAAAATCATAAGTAGCGCCAAAAACTCGCAAAATCTAATTTTTCAATTATGGGCTTTTTGGAACCCCATATAAAACAGACTTATGGGGGTGATAGTGAAAAAGTGATTTAACTCGATTCACCTAATATTGACGATTCTGAATAAAATGTACAAAAACAGAATTTTCCGTGCATTTTTAAAGCACTCTAGTATGCACTATACCTATTTAATTAAAAAATTGTCAACAAAAAACTACTTTTTTCGATAAAAAAATTTCTTATCTTAATGTGTTCCGTTTTAAACAGCTGTAAATTTTTAAAAAATTTGGAATTTGTACAATTTTGAGAGCTTCTAAAGTTAATATTCGTTTATAGTTGAAATGTTTTTAAATTGATTTGTCTGCTTCCGGATTCTGCTGAGCAGTGGTTTTATGTTAATTTCTCAATCATCGTTAATAGTGTCTCCAATCGGTACGGATCGTTTTAATTATCTTTTAATTATCTGATCGTTTTAACGATCTGAATAGCATTACGAACAATTGAAAATAAATTGAATCAAGATTATTCCTCTCGACTATGAAATCTAAAGTGACCCTTCTTCTAAGTCAAGTTTACTATCTTAGTGTTTTATTATATTGCTTAACATTTTTAGTTTATCATATAAAAAAGTCTAAATTATTTTAAATATTATAAAAGTTGTTTGACTTCCCCATTTTTAAGTATTTCATAACTGAAGTTGTTCATAACTGAATTTTATACCTTACTTAATCAGCTTTCAGCTTTAAACTTGTCAATTGTTTAAAATCATCTTTAAATCTTTCAAAACTGTATCGTTTAGGAATAATTGTATTTTATAGTTGAAAAAATCATTAAAACCATTGCTTATTTAAATAATTCATTTTAACCTGTAATGTCCAAAATTTTATAGTTTTGCATTTACATTAACACAGTATTGTAAGGCTTTTAATATTTTGAAATAAAAGCTTGCATTCCCTGAATATATAAATTTGCTTATGTTAATTTTTTAAATAAAAAATTAACCCCAAAAACGCAAAATTCGTGGTAAATAACTTTCGAATTTTATTCCCTAAAAATTGTTGAATGTAAAATTGAAAGGGCGCTTTTGTTTTTGAATAAGCATTTGAAATTGACCAATTTTAAAGGAATACTTAAAATTTTTTACTTTCAAAGAATTGGTAGATGAAAATTAATCAATTTTACAACTTAATAACGGATACAATTTTTAATTCAAATCTCTTAAAATGTAAGAATTAAAAATTTTAGAATGTCGAAAAAGTATTAATAACTGAATAGTTTTAAAGTAACTTTCTAAATTTCCAGGCCCTTTCTACTACTTGGTTAAAAGTTGAACAACTTTGTAAAAATTCTTTTTTTTTTGGTCGAGGATTCATCATTTTAGTTGGAAATTCATCTCTTTGGTTAAAGAATCTTTTTTTTATGAAAATTAATTTTTTAAATTGAAAATTAAATTAATTTTCTACCTTTTTGGTTGAAAATAAATTTTTGTTGGTTGAAAATTCAACTACTTGGTAGAAAGTTGAACCACTTTTTTAGAAATTCTTTTTTTTTTAGAAAGCTTTATCATTTTAGTTAGATATTTATCTCTTTGGTTTAAAATTGAACTATTTTGTTGAAAATTAACTTTTTAAACTGAAAATTTATCTACTCCCGTTTTTGTTGTAAATTTATCTTTTTAAGTATAAAATAACTACTAGGTATTTGGTTTAAAATTCATGTATTCTGTTGAAAATTCGTTTTTGTTTGGTCGAATATTAAATGCTTTAACGGAAAATTTAACTATTCCATTTTTTATTGAAAAATTGATTTATTTTTAGTTGCTACAAAATTCAACAGTTAAATTATCAACAGACGAATTTTCAACAAAATTCAACAGTGGGATTCTTAACAGGTAAATTTTCTACAAAATTCAACAGTTGGATTTTCAACCGCCGAATTTAATATAAAATTTAACTGTTGAATTTTCAACTATACTACGCATTTAAAATTATTCTATTTTACAGATTAAAAGTCGACCATTTATAAATTTAGAACGTTTAGAATCAAACACTTTTTTATTAAAATTGCTGAAAAATGGTACAATATATCACATTTATAGCTGTTGAAATAAAAAATTTACATCTTTCAAGTCTTAAAAATTAAAAATTAAAATCGAATCATTTTAAATTTAAAAATGTTCCAGAGGGAACATTTCAAATGTGTTCAAAAATGTTCGAAAGTGAACATTTCAAATTTTATGTTTGTATCTTATTAATTATACATATTAATTAATTAATATTATTTATAATTAAACAATGCAATGTTTCCCGCGCGATGTACGGCGCGTATAATATTGCTAGTTCTCTATCAATTTCCATCTGAATTTTGATTTTTAAATATAAATCACATTAAAATAAATAACTTTAGAAAGTTTTGCCGGCATTAAATTTGGTACTTTCCTGAATTTAAAGAATTTACTACATTTTCTAGGAATGATATGGTAATTTTTAGAAAGCAAAGAAGAATAGACGCGGAAGAAAAATGACTCATCAGTTCTTGAATACCGAGAAGAAATAGTAACAAAATTTTTAACATTATTTGTTGTTTCCACCTCTCGATGAGATCTAATAAAATTGGATCACTGTCAAGAATTTATTCTTTCACTGCACAACATCCGGGAGTTTAGGTGACATAGTGTATTAGAAAGTATATCTCAATTTCATGGGACACACGATGCTTTTTGAAACGAGTTTGAAACAACAGGAAAAGGAATTCAAAGGTTAAACGTTTTGAATTATGCTCTTAAAATATTTCAGGTTTATTCATATTTTATTTGCAGGCCTCGGTTTTAAATTAAAAAATAAAAAAAAAAATAAGAAAAATTAAATAAGAATAAGAGATTTCTATAGATTTCAAGGGATTAAAAAAATGAAAGAGTTTCAAAATTTAATGTTTTGGCCGATTTTGAGAGTTTCCAAACTTCATAATGTATCCAGTTTTTTCCGAATTTAAAGCATTTAAAGTTGATTATTTCAAAATATGAAGTCCGCAAATTTAACAGATTCAAAAATTTTCAAAGCTAAAGTGATTGCATTTAATTACATTTAAAATTAAATAGGTTTAAACAAAATTTTGCTGTCAATTTTGTCGACAGCTGATTTTTTTATATTGCAGTGAACAATGTACTTTATGTTTTTAAAAATTGTCAATATTCAATTTTCAAAAGTGGTACAAATTTATTCCTCAAAAATTTGAAAGAGTCATCAAAATTTAAAATCTCCTATGTTAAAAACTTTTGCATTTTAATTTCTGATTTATTTTTTCAAAATACTGTATAAGTTTTATAACAATTTTTTTCTCAAAACTTGAAATTTATCAAATTGTGAAGAGTTTCGATTAGAGTATTTCTGCAATGCTAAATGAAATATTTAACAATTTAAAGCATTCAAATATCATCATTTTTTATAATATAATCTATTAATTATTATATATATATACTAATTATTTATAATTTAGAAATATTATATATAATATAATATAATAATTTATAATATAATCATTTTTTAGTTTTTAAGTTTTAAACTTTGGGAGTTTTAAAAATTCAAAGTTTTTCAGTTTTTGTATACGAAATTTGACGCATTTAGCTTTCAACGGATTTCTAGAGAACTTTAGGGAGAACTGAAGCGAAATTCCAAGGGACTTGTAATTATTTCTACGGATTTTAGAGATTTCGAGGCATTTCACCATATTTATGGGATTCAGAGGATTTCAGCAAAAATTATAAGATTTTAAGGGATTTAAAAATATTGACGAATTTCCCAGGAACTTTTAGAGGATCTCAACAGATTTCAGGAGTTGTTAAAGGATGTCAGGGAATTTTTTCGAGAGCGTGCTCAATTTTTTTTATATTGCAATATAAAATTGAATAATTATGATTCTTCATTTGAAAAAGTAGCTTTATCTTACTCTATTCAACTATTTTATTGAAAATTCGTTTTTTTTTGTTTGAAATCATTTTTTTGAACTGAATATTTAACTATTCACTTTTTGGCTGAAAAATAATCTTTTTCAGTTGAAAATTTGTCTCTTTTTGGTAGAGATTAATCTTCTTAGTCCTAAATTCATCTTTTTGGTTCAAAACTCAACTATTTAACTATTCAATTTTTGATTGAAAAATTATCTTTTTATTGAAAATTCGCATTTTTTTTGGAGAAATTAATCTTCTTGGTTAAAAAATTTTCCTTTTGGTTAAAAATTCAATTATTCGAGTTAAAGTTTCATCATTTTAGTTGAAAGATCATCTTTTTGGTTTAAAATTCAACTGTTCCAGTTGAATATTCATCATGTTAGTTGAACATTTACCACTTTGTTTGAAAATGTAACTATTTCTTTGAGAATTTTGTTTCTTTGTTGAAAACTATTTGTTTTTGCTGAAAATATAACTATTTCTGTTAAATATTCCATCATTTTAGTTGAAAATGTATCTCTTTTGTTGAGCATTAATTTTTTTAGCTAAAAATTTAAATATTCAATTTTTAGTTGAAAATTCATGTATTTTTTTTAAAATTCGTCTTTTTTGGTAGAAATTGATCTTTATGGTTTGAAAATTGATCTATTCCAGGTAATGATTAATCATTTTAGTTGAAAATTCATCTTTTTTGTTTACAATGTATCTATTCCAGTTGGAGAGTAATCAATTTAGTTGAAAATTTATCAGTTTGGTTGAAAATTAATTTTTTAAAGTGAAAATTCAACTATTTCATGTTTGGTTGAAAATTGATATTTTTAGTTCAAAATTAAACTATTTGGTTGAGAATATGTCTTCTTTAGCTGGAAATTTAACTATTTGGTTGAAAATTCATATGTTTTGTTAAAAAATCCTCTTTTTTGGTAGATAATTAATCTTCTTGTTGAAAAATTAATCTTCTTGCTTGGAAATTAAAGTATTCTAGTTGAATATTCATCATTTTAGTTAAAAATTCATCTTTTTGATTGAAAATAAAACTATGCACTTGGTTGTAATTTAAACTCTTTTGTTAAAAATTCATTTATTCCAGTTGACGATTAATCGTTTTAAAAATCATTAAGTATAAGAAGATAAAATAAAAATTTGTGTGAATTATTATTCAAATTCATGGACTTTAGTGAAAAAATAAAGAAGTCAATAATTATTTTTTAAATATTATTTAATTATCTCATTAATCTATGGTGCTAATATATTAAGGAATATTTGTCAACATAATTTTTTCAAAGCTCTGTAAATCAAACTTATTAATTGAATCCCTAAAAATAAAAAAATAAACATTATTTATAATAAACTTGCTAAACTGTATACGTATTCCAAGTCGATTGTTTTCAAAAATTCGAAATATTTGAATGACTACGTACTATGAAAAATATCTGGAAAAAACTTGAGATACCTGGGGGAAAAACCGGGAATTGTTTCCAGGCATTTGAGTAGACAACCTCTTTATTGGACCTGTACATTATTTGCCAGATTTAAAAATAGCAAACCCCTCGATTTATAACATTTAAAAAATGTCATGACACTATATTGCTACTATTTTTCAAAATTTAGGCTACTATTGCTACTATTTTTAATTTCTCAAATGACTCCCAGACATGTGTTTGTTGAACCATTATATTTCAGCCTCGATTGCAACGTACATTCCAGATCTAATCTAATCCAAAAACAATAACTCATGTCTTCGTATTCCATTCCATGAATAATTTTAACTAAAACTGATAAGTGCACGTTCTTTCAATGAAAGGCAGTAAATATTTGTGCATTCTCTAATTTCGAGACTGGTGAACTGGTTCACTTCATCGAGACACAATACTCGATAGCCATGAATTGCATGCTAAAATCTGAAACGGCTACCAGACTTTTAAACTCTGGTTATGAAATAAAGCGTTGGCCTCGAAGAATGACAATGGCATTGTTGAATTAACCAATTAGAGGAGTGCTCCTTCAGTTCGATACACCGTGCACAATGTATTCATTTGATGTCGATTAGCGAAGAAAACTATTTTACATTACTATTTTACGTAACCTTGTTCATTCGTCATGGCTGTTTGATCAACAAGAGCTATCAAATTGACTAGTAAATCAAGCCTATACAATCGTAAATTCGTGCCTAGCCTTCCATGATCAGTGATTCACATTTTTTTATAGCTCTCATCACTTGTCAGTGATCAATTCTGTTTGCGCTTTTAGCATTCTTAAGATATTGAGTACAAGTTTACATCTTCTCCTCTTTTATCCCTTAAATTTGAAAAATCCTCTAAAATACCTAAAATTGAGAATTCTGACTCAATATACCCCTTTTTCCCCTTTTTCACAAGGATTCAACTCATTTTTTAATAATCATATTTGGAAATTGAAGACCCTAAAAACAAGATGCTTTGAAAGAAATTTTTTTGATGATACCAATTTCAAACCTTTCCTAAATTATTTATTTGCCAATTTTGTAGGTTTGGAGGACATAGTCGACAGCGAAGAAATCGCTGACGCTTGAATCGAAAAATTAAAGCCGATAGATAAATTAATTCTATAGTTGAAAATCAAAAACATCTTTGTAGAAGTGGCTGAGAAACCGATCCTTTTAGGTAGGAAACCAAATTTATGGCTTAATATCTTTAGAGATGAATTTTCAACTAAAATTATATGAATCTTCCACCAAAAGAATCAATTTTTATCAAAGGAGTTCAACTTTTAATCAAATAATACCATTTCTAACCAAAAAAGATGAATTCTCGACGAAAAATGTAATATTTGATATTTCAACCAAACCAGACCAAATTTTAATTTTAATTCAAAAACAGTTGAATCGTTCCAAGAAGACAAATTAAAAAAAAAAATTAATTTTCATTGAAATCGTTGATTTTCCAGTTTAAAGAATTAGTTTTCAACAAAGAAAAAAAATTCTCAACAAAACAGTTAAATTTTCAATTAAAGACATGAATCTTCAACTAAAAAATTTAATTTTCAACAAAATAGTTCAACTTCTAACCAAGTAGTTGCATTTTCAACCAAAACAGGTATTCTTAACAAAAAATATATAATAGTTGATATACCTGATGTTCTGAACGTTCAAATGAACAAAATGTTTTTTTCCAATTATATTTTATCTATAACGTTAATTTGAAAGATCTGAACTTCAATTACATTAATAGCTGACATTTCAATCATAAAAGATTATAATTGTGAATCAAAAACAGTTGAATTCTACGAAAAAATGAATTTTTAACAAAATGCATAAATTTGCAGCCAAACTGTTAAATTTTTATTTGAAAAAAGTATTAATTTGGATTAAAAAAAAAAGATTTTTCAACAAAATAGGTATTTCAATTAAGTAGATAAATCTTCAACTAAAAAATGAATTTTTAACAAAGTAGTTTAACTTTCAACAAAGTAGTTGAATCCTCAACCAAAAGAAATTACTTTTTAGTAAAACAGTTGGATTTTCGACAAAAAATGATGAATTCTCAATGAAAAATGCGATAGTCGATATTTTTCAACATGAAAAGATTTTAACTTAAATAACAAAAATTTAAATTCAACCAAAAAAAGATGGATTTTGAACAAAGTAGTTAAATTTTCAAATAAAGAGATGAATCTTCACAACAACAAAAATTTAACAAAGTTATTCAAATTTAAACCCAGTAGTTGAATTAAAAAAAGGAATTCTCAGCACAGTAAAATATTTGATATTTCAACAAAAAACTATTTTAACTTTAAGTAAAAAAAAAACACAGTCGAATTCAACCAAAAAACACACATTCTGAACAAAATAGTTGAATCCTCAATCTAAAGAATTTAGTTTTTAGCCACAAAGTTAAATTTTCGACCAAAACAGATGAATTCTTAACGAAAAATGTATAGTAGTTGATATTTCAACCAAAAAATATCTTAATGTGAAATCAAAGACAGTTGAATTTATCCGAAACAGAGAAATTGTCAACAAAATAGTTGATTTTTCAACCAAAAAAGATTTTTCAGTCAAGAAAGAAAAAAAATGTCAATTTTCAGAAAAGAAGTTAATTGTTAACCAAAGAGATGAATTTCTAACTAAAATGATGAATCTTTAATAAAACAAATGAAGTTTTAACGAATTAGTTAAATCTTTAATCGAATAAGATATTTTCAGTCAAGAAAGAAAAAAAAATGTCAACCAAATTGTTGAATTTTCAAGCCAAAAATATGAATTTTCTACAAAACAGTTGAATTTTCATCCCGAAATTATGGATTTTAAACAAAAAAGTTAATGTTCAACCAAATAGTTGAATTTTCCAATTTTCAAACATAATGGATGAGTTTTTTTAACAAGATTGTTGAATTTTCATCAAAATAAATTAGTTTTTAACCAAATAAAAAAACATTTATCCAAAAAATTAATTCTTAACCAAAAATACAAAGGTAGACTTTTCAATAAAGAAAAAGAACTTTCAAATAAAAATAGTTGGATTTTCATACTGGGTTCTATTAATTCAGTTTGTGTTTAAGTGAAAAAATGAGAAAAGGGAAAAAGAGGGGAATCGGGGAAACTTAGAGAAGCCTGCGGTAAATAAATAGAGACTTGGATTCATTTTTTATTCTTTTAAAATATTAGATCAGGAAACTAGAAATTTTGTTTAGAATTTTGTATAAAATTTTTTTAAAACATTAAAAAAATATGTTAGATAATAATCGCTAACGAAACCATCTTAATATGCAATAAAATACGTAAAACGGCGTATCATTATATTGTATGTATTATATAATTAGTTATATTAGGAGCCTGTAATAAAATATAATTAATTTGGAGTTGATTGGTATATGGCTTGGTTTTACATGTTAAAAAATAATGTAGTTGAAAACATTATTCTTCATAATTTTGTTATTTTTGTACATAATCATTTTTTTTATTTCTGTTTTTTTTTACACTGGGAACTTTTTTTAGTTGACATTAAACATATTTTGAAAATTGTCTGAGAAAAAACAAAAAAAAAGGTTTTTTTATATAGTCATTTTTGTGTTTTCAAAATTATTTCTTTCTAGGTTACACAGAAAAATACTTTAAACAACTCAGAGTTCGGTACTGAAAATAATATATGTACATTAGAAAAAAATGACAAGGATAAGGAATCAAAATCTATTTACTGATAAAAATACATTCTAAAAATTCAAACTTGAGCATTTTCCAATCCTCTTGTTTATCTATTTTTTAATCTTTTTGAATTTTTTTTTGTGTATTTTTATCAGTAGAAAGTGATAAAGTGTTCAAGAAAATTTTCAAAGCTGGCTTAAACAAAAAGTTTTAAACACAAAAATGATTAGAAAACTTGATAAAGAAAAGGCGCCACTGTTAAAAGGCAATTTCGTTCAATATTTACGAGATTCCCCTTTTTTCGGGAAAAAATCCCCTTTTTTTAAAACGAAAATTGAACAATTGAACAGCTGTGATCCTGTGATACTAGGTCTACAAATTAATTCGGAGCCTTCACTTTGATCTCTTGTGACTCTTGGTTAAACTTGAATTTTTTTCCGTACTTCAAAACACAATCTAATAGGTGGCGGTCTCGCGGACTTGACCTAAGAAATCATTAGTGAATACAATGACGTCCTATAAGGAGCATTTGAGATACTGCATTCTTCTTGCATGCAAATTCAAAAATCACCATTGTGTTATTTCTGGAACTTTTAAGGCTGACCAAATCTTTTTGGTCGCCTCAGCTGCATTTTTTTCAATTGGATTGCAAAAAGAATGCAATGTCCAAAATGTTCCTTGTCGGATACCGTTGTATTCATTAATGATTTTTGAGTTTAAGTCCGCAAGACCGCCACCTATCATATTGTGTTTTGAAGCTTAAAAAATTCAAGTTTGACCAAGAATTAGAAAACAACAAAGTAAAGGCACTGAATTTATTTGTAGATATACTATTTTTAACATACTGTTGTGGGTATTTTTACTGCAGAAAATTATCTGTGTGATACATTTTTCACTGAATTGGGATTTACTTTACTAAAAATTCTAAGCATGGATCTCTTGAAGTGTTGATAAAAAATGAAAGTATGAATCCTGCATTAGCCCGCATTAAAGTTCTCGTTAGCTTTGACTTTCTAAAGACTCGAGACTTCAAAAGAACGATTTATTATGCATGATCGTTGCTGACAAATAGACTCATTCATAACCTTTGAAATAGTTTGCTCCTAGATCATCGTGCGAGCTAATTTGTAAAGAATATCAACTCATATTTTAGTGCCGCTTCAAATTATAATTAACCCTTTTCAAAAAGAGTATTAATTTTCGATATAAGTTTTTTATGCCCTTTCCTTGCAAGTAGACTTTTGAATTTTGAATTAATTATCAATTATCGTACAAAAACAATTTCTATATTTAATACATCTACCTTTAAAATCGCCAGAAAGTATGTCACAGGCTCCACACACTTTCCACTATTCCCTTCTTTTCCCCTTTTTTCAAATATATCCTCTTTTCCCCTTTTTCTCGTGTTTTCGCTTAAATGAAAACTGAATTAATAGAACCTGATAAGAATATCCAAGTATTTTTGTTTGAAAGTTAGTTTTTTTAAATTGAAAACTCTACTGTTATATTTTTGGTTGAGATACGATTTATTTTCGTCAAAAATTGTACTGTTAGGTTAAACATTTAATTATTCAATTAAATATTGAACTATTTTGTTACAAAGTCATCTTTTTAGTCGAAAGTTAAACTACTTGCTTAAAAGTGGAATTATTTAGTTGAAAAATACGTTTTTTTGATTACAAATTAGTTTTCTTAAGTAACAATTTAAATATTCCCGTTTTGGCTGAAAATTGATCGTTTTTGGTTAAAATTCAACTATTACATTTTTCATTGATATTTCTATTCTTTTCGTTGAAAATTCATCTACTTGGTTGAAAGTTAAACTACTTTGTTACAAATTAATTTCATTTACTGAAGATTGGAAATAAATATTGGAATTTTTTATTATTGAAAACAAATCTTTTGAGCAGCAAATTTAACTTCTCCACCATCGGTTGAAATTTAATAGTTTTAGTTGAAAATTTAACTATTTAGTCAAAAATTAAGTTTTTTGTTAAAAATTCATAGTTTTGTTTTCAACTTTCTTGATGAAAATCTGTCTTCTTGCGTTTACTTTTTCTTCTTGGTTTACTTTTTTTCCTTTTGACTGCAAAATCTTTCTGTGTTGAAATTGCAACGCTTTTTTGTGAATTCGCCTTTTTTTTTTACAAAATTTGATCTTTTTCTGTAGGAATTTGATCTCTCTAATTATTTCGTTGATAATTCAACTGTTTTTGGTTAAATATATATTTTTTAATTCGATTATTTGGTTGAAAATTCATCTTTGTGGGTTGAAAATTCCACTATTTTGTTAAAAGAACAACCGTTTTTGGTTAAAGATTAATTTTGTTTGTTTGAAAGTTCGATCATTTGGTTGAAAATTCCTCTTTTTGGGTTGAAAATTCATGTTTTTGGGTTGAAAATTCAACTATTTTGTTAAAAAACCACTTTTTGTTTGCTAAAGATTAATTTTGTTTGTTTTAAAATTCGACCATTTGGTTCAAAATTCATATGTGTAGGTTGAAAATTCAACTATGTGGATAAAAATTCAACTATTTTGTTAAAAATTTATTTATTTCGTTGAAAACTAAACTGTTGAAAATAAATTTTTTGTAGAAAATTCTTCCTTTTGGATTGAAAAATCCTCTTTTTTGTTAGAACTTTGAAATTTGAATGTTGAAAGTTGAAAATTCGTCTTCCTTGGTTGAAATTTCCACTTTTTTCAAAAAAAAATTTCTTTTTGGTTTGAAGATTCAACTATTTGGTTAAAAATGGAACTTTGGTTGAAAATTCATCTTTGTAGATTGAAAACTCAACTATTTGTCTAAGAATTCAGCTATTTTGTTTAAAATTCCTCTCTTCTAGTAAAAATTAATTTTTTTTGTGCTAAAAATGCAAATTTTTGGTAATTAATATTTTTTCTTTGAAATTTCGACTACTTGGTTAAAAAATCATCTTTCTTGGTTGCGAAAGGAACTTTTTTTCTTGAAATTTCGACTTTTTGGGTTTGAAGATCACCTGCTTTCTAAAAAATTCGTCTTTTTATCTTGAAAACGGAACTCTTTCATTGAAAATTTATATCTTATGGTAGAAAATTAATCTTTTTTGGTTGCAAATTTTACTGTTTTGTTAAAAATGCAATATAATTCGACTTGAAATCTTTAGCGTTTCATATTGAATTCAATATGGTACCTATACATTAATTTTATTTAAAAAAATTTATTCCCCTCTTTTTGGCGTAAAATCACTTTATTTACCCTGTTTTGAGAGCATTTTCGACTGTGAAATCTGACGTCAGCTTGAACTCAGTTGAATACAGACAAGGAAACAATTTTTCATGCCCCCTCATATTTCTCATTCCTCAGTGCTAACCTCTTTATGTTTACGAAATTCCATGCTTCAAGTTCCGTAACCGCATTATTCAAGTCAGTCAAATTCTCTCCTACACGGAAAAAAATTGACTCTCTTACAGAATTTTTATTTAAATTGTGAAAAGCAATTCGATATGAAGGCATCATGAAACCAAAAAAAATGTCCTTGATATCGAATTAGGAACATTTATAATCTGAAGATGTGCGGAATTGATGTTTTATCAAAACTTTTTCTTTGCGTGAGCAATCTGAAATTCAGTACTGCTAAGATAGCTTTGGAAAAAATTATTAATCTCGATTGTATCAAGTTTGAAACCAAAGGTTTCTCAATTGATAGTAACCAAAATTTCATAAATTTAAAAAAACGTAATATCCGTATAAAAAGGTGTGAAGCTGTCTGAAATAAAAATACAATTCTTTGATTGGTATTCTATATGTTATGACATACTCACTCTTTTAGTTCTTTTGCCAATTTTTCGATTTCTTTTACATATTTTTCTGCTCTTTCTAAAAATGTAACATGTTTTGTACATCTTATAGAACCTTGTAAACTTCTCTAAACACATCAGTTTTTTGAGGAACATATGATGGTTCTTTTTTATATACTTCGGACCGAAAAAGCCATTATGAAACTGATGATGCTTGCTATCGGATCAAGTGAAACGCATTTCGTATGCTTATTGTTATAAACTTGTTTTGAATGTAGCACAATAAATGAGCTTTTTGATAGACCAGAAGATCGAAAAATGTTTCCATCTCACATTCTTTATTTTTAGTTATGTTTTGTCAATCAGTGAAGTAATATGCGGGTATCGATAGACAGCATATATTATTTTTCTTGCGTGCATATGTCCTATAAATGAAACCTTGAATTCGCAAATTGCTGTTGAACATGATGCCAGGAATCAGAATCCTGATAGATTTATAATGCAAACTAAGCTTCATTAGCTGTTGTGCAGGTTGAATTACTGTAATATGCAATAGACCTGCAATTAATCTGCTGACTCCTTCTACTTTAATATTGCATGAATTAACACATTTATAGAGAGTGAAAACGAGTCTCTGGTTGAAAAAGGGAAGGCAATTTTCATCCTACAGAACGTGTCCATGATGACGTTTTAAGTTGTACTTTTTTCAATTTCCGTGCCATTGTTTCACGCCATGTTTCACAAACGTCTAGACCCTATGGGCCCACACGTTACTGTCGTTCCTTCCCCTTTAGTCAGTCACCAAGAACAATGAAACCATTTGCTCTGTTCGTTTGTGCATTTTTTCCACGCCGTTAGAGGTATGTAATTCGAACCTCCATTCGAGAACTTGGAAGAAAATAAGACATAAATTAAATTTTTAGTTTTTAGTTTAAGGATTTCTTGCAATTTTCTGTAGAAAACTGCTCAAAACGCGTAAAATTGTGTTTTTTGTAGATGTTAGGTGTAAAAATATTTGTATGTTAAACTGAAACTTCCGAGATGTTAGACTAAAACATCCAAGATGTTAAAATCGTTGTCCAAGTGCAGGAAAACGTCATACCTCTATCGGTGACTTAATGAAGCTTATAGTCAATTTTTTGGAAAATACTGTCGACATCAATGTTTCGTGTCGTACGTAAACTTCCGGAAAAATTATGATTATTAATATTTTGTTCATGGGATATTAATAATAATGATAGAAGTGCTATTTCATCTCCAGAAAAACCTTCGAGATAAGAAAGCTCTCTTGCATATCTCTTTTAATATCCACAGCATTTAACCTATTAATATGAAAAATATGTTAAATTAGTATAATGCATCTGATTGTCAGTTAAATTCTACTAATTTCTTTAGCTAGAATTCAGTCACTGACAATTAGTAAAAATATACTGATTCAATTAGTGATTATTGCTATACGCATCTCCACTATCAAAATTTGTAATTATAGATTTCTTAAACATTTGTAATCTAAATGATCCTACACAAATTAATCTAGGGCAAAAAATATTTTATTTAATAATTTATATTCTTTATGACAAGTGCAGCATTATAATTATAGGTATAAATAGTGATAATATGAGAAAGCAACAAACACGAAACAGGGCCAAAAATTTGGCCTTAACTTTATTTTCTAAGCAAAATTTCCTGTTTTCTAACCTAATGTTTTAAAGGTATAACAAATAAACATCAATGTTTATTTAAACTATTATTCTTTAGTCTAAATTATTGAAATTCCTCTGTATTTATCGCAGGCTTCACAGTCTTCTCCTGGATTTTCTACTTAAATGCGAAATGAATTAATAAAATCCAGTAAGAAAATCTAACTATTCATCTTTTCTGGTTAAAAAAGTTATTATTTGGTTGTAACTTTAATTATTGTCTTGAAAATTCAACACTTTTGTAACTGTTTTGTTGAAAATTCAACTATTTGGAAATAAAATTGAACTGTTTTGTAAAAAATTTATTTTGTTACATTGAAAATTCAACTCTTTTGTTGGAAACTCTTTTTTTTGTTTTGAAAATTCATTACTTCTGGTGAAAATTTAACTTTTTTTTTGTTGAAAATCCAACTGTTTGGTTGAAAAGTAATCTGTTTGGATTGAGGATTCAAGTATTTTGTTGAAAATTCGTCTTTTTGGATGAATTAAACTCTTTGACTTAAATTGAAAATCTTCAGTAGACATCTACTATTACATTTGTCAAAAAACAAGTATTTGTTCAGAAAGGAACATTTTTGTTAAAAATTCATATTTTCGGTTTGAAAATTTAACTTTTTTTGTTGAAAATTGATCTTTTCGGCTTGAAAAATTAACAATTTGGTTAATATTTTTTATCTTTCTTCACTACATTTAAAAAAAATTCGGTTCCTTTGTTAAAAATTCATCTTTTCTGTTTAAAAATTCATCTCTTTTGGTAGAAATTTCATATTTTTAGGTTAAATATACAAGTGTTTGGTTGAAAATGATTTTTTTTTCAAAACTCAACTACCTTATTCATAGTTGAACTAGTTTGTTAAAAATTCATTTTTTTGTTAAAGATTTATCGTTTTAGTTAAAAATTTGACTCTTTGTTTCAAAATTTAATTAATTTGTTGAAAATTTGACTTTATTAGATGAATTCAACTCTTTTTGATATCAAATTAAAATTTTCATTAGTTGAAATATCCACTATTACATTTTTTATTAAGAATTCATCTCTTTCGCTTAATAATTGAACTATTTGGTTAGAAGCGAACTTTTCTGTTGAAGCTTTATATTTTCGGTTTGAAAATTAAATTGTTTTTTAGAAAATTTGTCTTTTCGGTTTGAAAATTTAACAATTTGCTTACCATTGTTGTTCTTTCTTGACTAAAAAATTTTCTTTGTTGAAAATTCGACTCTTTTCTTGAAAATTCATCTTTCCTGTTTGAAAATTAATTTCTTTTTATAGGAAATCCATATTTTGCGTTAAAGATACAAATGTTTATTTGAAAATAAATCTTTTTTTGGTTGAAAACTCAACTACCTGGTTAGAAGTTCAAGCACTTTTTAAAAAAATAATATTTTTGGTTGAAGATTTACCATTTCAGTTAAAAATTCGTTTCTTTGGTTAAAAATTTAACTAATTTGTTGAAAATTAACTTTCTTGGGTTGAAAATTATTTTTTTTTTCACTGAAAATTTAACTATTAATTTTGGATTGAAAGTTCATATATTTTGTTGAAAATTAATATTTTGGTAGAAAATTAATCCTCTTGATTCGATTTAAACTTTTAACGTTGCAAATTTAATTGTTCTATTTCATAAAATTTTAAAATCTGTTAATCTGACAGAAATTTCTATAAATTTTTGCAATTTTCTCTGTAAAACTTATAGATCATCCATTATTTTTACTGAAATTGAGTAAATATTACACAAAAAATGGTCTGTTACTATTTTAGCATTCTCTTGCAGAAGTAGCAGATTTTTTTCTAGCCTGGATACAATAAAACTTTCTCAATCACAAAATTTACGAAAACAAGTAACTATATTGGAAGATAGACCGAAAAAAGTATTAATGAAGTATCTACCTGCCAAGAATAGCAAAAACCAGTAGGGTAGTTCGAAGCGTGCTCTATATCAATTTCTATGGTCTATAAAACTAGTTAAGCTTTTATTTACTATGCTGAATCAATAGAATTCATTTTACAGGAAATAAAACTGATTCATTTTGAGACAAGGAGGCTACTTGAATACAATTTCGAACACGATTTGCTCTTGAAATTGCACGTACTTCATATTCAATAAAAATATATAGCCCCGAATGCCCAACGAACCTGAAATTGAAATAACAATTTCTTCTGGATTCACGTAACCAGAACAACGAGGTGCTAATATTAGAGCAAATATCGTGACCTATTCCAATTTAAACGCAGGAATTCGACAGGGTGTCTACCTAACGGAGAAATTGGGAAAACCGAAAAATAACCAGAATTTTTTTTACCGGGAAAGTGCCCGGGATTTTTTTCTCGAATTTACTAACGTCCAAATTGAAAGTGGTTTCAAATATTTTAATACTCTAATTTTAAGTTGGAAGCGGAAATTTGTAAACAAAAATGATGATTCTCACTTGGAAAGGGAAATTTTCAAAAAAAATTACAATTTTAAGTTGGTCCAGGTTATTTTAGGAAAGAATGATAATTTCGACTTTGAGACGGGGAATTTTCTAAAATATTTATGATTTTGAGTGGGAACATAGAATAAATAAAAGATATATCATTTTTACTTTGGGATAGGGAATTTGAGTAAATAATTATAATTTTGAATATGGGGCACCGAATTTCAGTAAAGAAATATAATTTTGACAATTGGGACAGGGGGTTCCCGTAAAGAATGATAATTTTGACTTTTGAACAGGGAATTTCGTTAAGAATTATAATCTTTACTTTAGGACAGGAAGTTTCCCTGCAGAATTATAATTTTTACTTTGAAACAGAGAATTTCAGTAAAGAATTATAATTTTTTCTCTGAGACATGGGCTTTTTTGTAATGAATTATGATTTTCACTTTAGGGCAGGGAGCTTCCATAAAAAATTATTATTTGATTTATAACAGGGTATTTTTGACATGAAACTTGAATTTTGGAAAAGAATTTTAATTATAATTTAGAGGGAAAATTTTAAAAATCTTTTTTCTGAGCCAGAATTCGTCACAATTTAAAACTTCTCTCTTTCGGATTTTTTGAAAAAAGGGAGTTACTATATGTTACAGAATTACACCAAACTCTCGGTTTCAGTCCACCGTTGGAAGGCGGAAACCGGGGGGACTGAAACTGAGAGTTTGGTGTATAATCAAAAGTTTTGTAAATGAATATAATTTTGATTTGGAACAGCAATTGTTTCAATGAATTTAATTGTGACATGGTATAGGGAATTTTCTGAAAGAATTATAATTATCAGTATAGATAGGGAATTAATAAATTAAATATAAAAAAAATCCCGTAAAGAATTATAATTTTGTCTTGGAACAATTAATTTTTAACATGGAACTGGAAATTTTGGAAAGTAATTTTAATTCTGATTTATAAAAAGGAAATTTACAAATAATATCCTTTTTCCAAGTCAAAATTTGATAATTCTTAATTGCAAATCAAAATTTCTTTGAATTATAATTTTTTTGGAGGTAAAAATTTGCCAGTGACAGAGAATATCCCTAAAGAATTATAATATTTACTTCGGAACAGGGGATTTGTGTAAAGAATTATAATTTAGACTTTAAGACAATACATTTTCGTGAAGAATTATTATTTGACTTTGAACCGAGAATTTTTTCAATGGAACGGGAGTTTCGAAAAGTAATTTAAATTTAAATTATGGGAATTTAAAAAATATCCGTGTCTAACTCACAATTATAATTCTTTTCCAACAATTCCCTGTTCCAAATCAGCAAATTTTTAAATCTTTTAAAATGATTAGAAATCTCTTGAAAATTTTAAAATCCGTTTGAAATCATTCAAATCTTTTAAACTTTTAAACTAAACCAAGCGGTTTTAAAGGATTTTAACTGATTTCAGGGATTTAAAAGGATTCTATTAGGGTTTAAAGCTTTTAGAGTATTTTAAGAGATTTCAAGAATTTTCATCTGATTGCAGAGAATTTCAAAATTTTTTAAATCTTTGAAGAAATTTGCAAGAGATATAGCAAATTCCGAAATAATTTACGGGATTTCAAAGTGTTTAAAAGGATTTTTAGGGATTTTAGTAGATTGACTACGGTGGCCTTTAAAAAAGATAAATGCTATTTTCAGGTACCCCAAAGTTATGAATAGGAGAATGTTTTGAATGCTTCTGGGGAATCATTTTTGATGAAATAAAAATATTTCCCTAAACGGATTTTTTCCTGGAAAAACCTATTTGAAATACTAAAAAGCAGTAAAATACTATTTTCAAGTTAATAAGACCATATAATTACGTTTATATAAAGGAGTTATATGTAAATTA
>JAABKJ010002154.1:0-28629 GCA_011634705.1 Andricus grossulariae
GACTACCGAAAAGCTTTCGATTCAACCTCTCATAGACTTATCATCTGTCTGTTGGAAAGCTTGAAGGTACATCCACATATAGTGATATGCATAGAGAGATTAATGCCCCTATGGAAAACTAGATTTACTATCTCAGCTGGAAATTATCGTGTGACAACAAACAACGTCACATTCCAGAGAGGCGTCTTTCAGGGCGATGACATGAGCCCTTTGCTTTTTTGCATCACACTTCTGCTTGAAGAAAGCAAATATAATTTACAGAAATTCAATTGAAATTAAGTGCAATAATTGATTTTGTTCCTGCTCCTGGGCAAGTGTGAAATTGAAAGAAGATAGAAAACTAAGTCATAATATTAACAGAAATAAATATCGTATAGACATCATTCTCAGATTTTTATTGATTATAATTTTGTCTGTCTCATATTTATCATTTTGTTTCTTATGTAATTGTTGAAATATCTCAACTCACTTAGATAGATTTTCAAAAAATTTATTTAAGTTGTTACTTTCATCTTCTATTACCATTAAAATAACCAAAACAATGAAAATTCAATATATTGTTTCAGGCATATCCCACAGATGAGAAGCCACTATCTAAGATACAAAGCATTGTATTACGGCATTTATATCTCCTACTAGGCTACAATCAAACTGACAAAATCCATCATACGTCACCTCAACGTTTAAGGTGAGAAATGAAAAGCTTGATGGAATGATTTTACTAAATTACCAAATCACCAAATCAGGTTTTATCGCACTTCAAACTATATTGTATAGCGGGTTTGCACTAGGAGAAATGATTTAATAGAAAAAATGTTTGTTAGTGCTTGTTGATTCAATCATATGTTTGCCATTACATATAATTCGTATAGAACATGCAATACGGTGTAGAATAGCAGCAGCTGTAACCCGCGCCCTCTGTTTCAAGAAATGCGAACCTCGAGTAAAATTTAAATTTATTTTATGTATTACTTTGAGGTATAACAGATATTACAATTATCATAGTGGAATCTACAAAGGAATTATCCCAGCATATTTATTGTTTAATAGTCAGGACGTATCGTAAAAATGGTAATTTTTAAAATATTCGGGCTTGTTCTTAATATTTTTGTAAGCTTGTTTCATATTGTTAGTGTTCATACAAGAATTGTTCCGAAAATTATCATAACCGATCACGTTAATTATGTATAACACGCACTGAAATAAAATCCATTTCTCTGGAATTCGAAACACTTTTTCATGATTGGGAAAAACGAAAAGTTCCGTATTTAATATCGTCAGATGCATAGAAAATGATACATTCTGAAGGAAAAATGTTTTTTGGGCATATTTAACAATGAGAACGAGTGTTTTAGCGAATAGATAATTGTTCGTAGACCTATTACCAATGCTTTCACAGATTTGGGAAGAAAAAAAATTATTGCAAACATTATTTGTTGACTAAGGTATATTTGCTCATTATTAATTTGCCATTAAATATCATGAACAATTTTTCGGAATCAGGTCAACATTATTTGTTAGAATAATCATAAGTATGCAGAAAAACAAATTTCAGCCATTTTCATTGATATTTGTATGAAATACGCCTATTTGTTTATAGCAATGCATTTGGGGTGCGTGATTTTTCGAAAACAAACAATTGCGTTGAGCGACCTCTAAATATTAGTCGATTTCCCTCAAATTTTTACTGAAATTGTTGTTCTTGATACTGTTTGAGAATCCGAGTGGTCTCGCATGGAATTCAAGTTTTCATTGCATCGTCCTAACGTACAAGCATATTGGGGCATGAAATTTAATTTGAACAACTAAAATTACTAAAGCAACTAACTGAACACAAACGCTAAGATACGAGGGCGTTTTTGCTTCAAATCAATATCGAATCTGTCCAAAAGCTCTTAATAATATTTGCCGTTGATCGTCCTACCCTTCTGAAGGTAATCGATTTGAACGATACGGCGTGCATCCCAAAAAACTGTGGCCATGACCTTGTTGGCCGACAGACCCACCTTGGCCTTCTTTGGTGCACGTTCACCCGGAGAAACCCACTTTTTTATTGTTCCTCGGCCTCTAGTGTGTTGTGGTGGATACGTGTTTTGTCCACGGTTAGGATACGACGCAAAAACTCGTTCGGATTGCGGCTGAACATCGCCAAACACTCCTTTGAAGTGGGTACGCGGTTGTGCTAATGGTCGAATGTGAGCAATTGCGGCACCCATCTCGTGGATAGCTTTTTCATGCCCGATTTCTGGCGTGATGACCTCTTTTGGGCGACCTGGACGTTCGGCGTCACTTTTGCTTGTACGGCCACAACGGAACTCAGTGAACCATTTCTTGACCATTCAAATTGATGGTGCAGAGTTCCCATAGTATTTATCAAGCCTTTCCTTGGTGTCAGTGATTGTTTCTTACGCAAAAAATAATGCTTAATCAGTACACGAATTCACTGTTTTCCATTTTCGTTAATATTCGCGAGGTTCTCTCCTTTCAATGGCTACCAAGCACAAAATAAATGACCCAGCTTGCTAAAACTTCAACAGTAGTCTGTTCATAGATGGCATTGACGGGATCAGTGGTGCATTTGAAGTTACTGCACAAAAAAAAATCAAAATGTCACTAACTGGAGGGCAGAATCTATAAAAACATGTCAAATGACACCCGTTTTGAGGCGGTAATGTGCCTTCTACATTCTAACCTAACAAGGCATGTAGACCCTTTTTATAATCAATTTGTATGCTGACACCGGCATACATCATTTCGTTCTCCACGGAAATATTATTCAGCGGGAAAATGAAGTCTCCTTATTGAAATGAGATAAATGGTTTAAGACCATGTTAAGGTGACCTCAAATTTATTTTTCACATTTTTGGAGCGCAAATTACGTTTGAGATATTGAGTTGAAAATTTTGGACGAGGTAAACGCTCCTTAGTGCTTTTTATTTATTTTTTCAGATTTTCAAATTGATATCACATTTATTGTGAAGACAGGTGTCACGAAAAAATGTGTCATAACATTTTTAGGATACCTTTATATGGGCTCAATAAAACAATCAAACACAGCAAAAAAAAAGTGTCTCGTCCGGCAGTCAAGACCACCATACATTTACGCATTTTGACTAGCCCTTTTGGCAATTTTTCTAAAGCAACGTAGGTTGCAGTCACATTATTTCCATCGCCTACCTTGAGCTGTGAAAGGTTTTTGCTGCGCGCGCACTCTCTCAACACTTTTGACCACTTGGGCGGAGCGGCGTGGCGTGACACAGTGGTCTAAGAATGGATTTTCGCGGAAAAATTAGGCTGCAGTGAACCTTACGTTCGATATCAATTTTATACTGAGTGCCTGGTAATATTTTTGTTATATAATCAACCTAAAGCACAAGGTTCAACCTTTAATTTGAGCTCTGCTAGAAGTTTCTAGAAGCTGAGCTACTAGTAAGATTATGTTTTCGGATTTGGGTTCAACGGGTCAAAATACATAAGCATATTAGACATTTTCACTTATTCCGGCAAACCAATATGGCATCTATCCAGCCGGTCGGTTGGCTGTATAAGAGAAATAAATGCCTAATTATGATCTAGTCTGCCAGACAAGACCCTTTTCTTGTAAGGCTGTTGAATCCATTGAGAAATATGGCTCAGTGAGTGACATACTTTTGATTTGGTTGAGCGCGTACGTAGACGCCAGCCCTGCAGCAGCTGCTCATGCTAAGGCGTTTCGAGACTTTTGTTCAACATATTGGAATACTAACAAGTATGGATTTGTTTTCATTAAAAAGGTCAGTGAAAACAACAAGAGAAGGTACAGAAAAGGATTTGAACTTTCTTCTCCTTTATAAATAAAAGTGAAGTGGTGAACATGATGTGATTAGAGATTAAGATATCAACATGTCCATGTTTCACCAAGAGGAGGTGCTCTCGTAAATCGCTAAAGCTAGTGAGGCGATTCGACGTAAACATCGAATTCTCAAAATGGAAGAAGAAGAAGGATAATAAGTGAAACGTTTAAGCCAATCGTCATGCCACTGCAGAGATGGGTGGATATATACCTTCAATTAGGAGGAAGTTTGATCAAAATGAGATTGTAAAGGAAACCGATAAAGAAAAAGAAAAAGAGGATGATAACGCTGCCTTTATGGCTGCTGATGCTGAAGAAAAACAAAATACAATTGTGCTTGAATAAGATGCTAAGACTAAGCCTACTGATAATTATAAGTATTTGACAAACAAGTTTCTCAGAATGCTGGAAAGAACATACAAAGCAGTATTTGAATATGGTTTATGGTGTGCGTAAGCTCAATAATGGCAGTCTTATGATTGGTGATTAACCCATTAGTTTTGCGGGAAAATATATTCAGGTTTATGGTAACAAGTATCGGAGACCCGTTGACGTGCTTGAAATTCTGTTTAAAAAAAATCCTAAAGAGTCATATACAAGCACTGATGATTTAAAAAATTATAACGAAATATTGATTGCTACAAATGAACCCAAGAAGCGGTACAGCTTCAAGTGAATCTCGATTCGGGAATTAATGTCGAGTGGAAGGTTTGACGCCAAAGATCATTGTGTGCACTCGATGGGTAGGGTCGAATGTCTGCCTTCAAACTTGACTGTCGACAAACAAGCTGAACTCGGGAGGTGGTTTTCTGTAGTTTTTCTCTTCCGTAGCCTAACGCCCAGACAAATGCGAGTACATTTGATAAATTTGGATGCAGCCGCGGATTATAAGTGGTTGTGATTGAATCCATAGAGTGATTCTAATCCTACCTTAGTAAACAAAAATTTTCACAGGCTTATACCCAGTGAAGTGGAGTTGTCTGGCAATTTATGCTGAAGGATTTAAATGATACTCCAGTAACGAGAGTGACTCGTGTATAGACTTCGGTTTCACTAGGGTTTTCAAACAAAAAAGGCATATTACAATAGGATTTACCCGCAGTCCTGCGGGAATTAAATCCGCCAGTTTTAGAAAACAATAATACGTGCACTGGTATGACCCTAACGAGCTAGTCAATCAAATTCGTCTACTCCTAGTACCTCACAGGCTGGAATCATATATTAGGAGTGTGTTGATAATAATATTCTCCGCATCACGAAGAGTATCAAAGTGTTTGGGCGTCACCTGGATCGAACAGATACAACAAGCCGTAGGTCTCCTGGTAATGGATACGAGATCACCTCCCACGGCAATGACGGCATGGACGGAAAGATATATTGTAACATTAGCGAGGTCAGAACACAATACAATGCAGTAAATTTGAGACTTCTACAGAGCATTCTACAAAAAGAGATACATAGAGTGTGCGAATTCACATCATCTATGAAATCAGAGATCGACAATAATAATTTGATGATACGTTTCCTCCTCTTCTGTCAATAAACTTACACATCGATGCAAGCTAAGAATTTTATAATTCACATGATGAATATCTTGTGCAACTATATAGCATGAATCTCTACTCAGCGCATAGTAATCGGAAGGCGGCAATCTGAAAAAGTTTTAATCGCACGCTGAAGAATAAGATGTGGCCACCATTGAGCTTGAAAAGCAACTACATATGAATAATTATTTGACCCATTTTTATCTCCAAGTACAATAATACTAAACATGAATCAAGGTAATACAATATTTTTCAAGTAGTTAGGTTCTGATAGTTCTCACATCAGCTATATAGATAAATCACATATGTAATCAACTTTGTGCAATATTGGTTCAACTCTGTGCAATGTTGCATTAACGCTGTGCAATGTTGAATCAACTATGTGCAATGTTCAACCGAGAAAAAAGCAATTTTAAACCAATGATGAATCAATGTTCCACCAAAAATGAACCAATGTTAAGACAACGATGATCTATGCTTGTATTAACTAGATGTAAGGTTTTGATACATAAAAAAGCAATTCACACACATATATCGTCGAATTTATGAACTTCGACACCGTTACTACCAAAAAAGACATCGAAGATGCATTGAGGCGAGACCTCAACGGAAAAATTCGAGATGCTAAGGTTTTAATAACCAAGCCAAATAGAAGAGAACAGGTCCTGGCCAATATGCAGATCAACGAGCAAGAAGCCAACAATCTGTTGGAAGCCTTCCGTATAAAATTAGAATGGATCAACAGAAGAATCGGATGGAGAACACGCGTTGACCGATGTTTCAAGTGCCTGTATTATAGAAACCTATTCAGAGGCTGCAAAAAGGCGGATTGCAATGCCGTCTGCTACAAGTGTGGCAAAGAAGGTGCAGTGTGTACTCTGTAGAGAACTGAAGGAAAAACCGGAGTTAGTTAAACATGTTCCAGGTTAAGTCGCATGCAAAGCCTTTACGCAGGCATTGACGACGGTCAAAAACTAGCGTTGATCAGAATATTACAAGGAAATCGCAACCAGAGCAGAACAGATAATGGCCTCCTGACGCAATTAATCTTCGGAAAGGAACCCGACATGCAGCCATTTGGACACCAAACTCAAAGAAAGTCCCAGTCGATACGCATGGATCCGAAAACGAATTTGTGTCGGTAACGAGCAATGGAATCACTTATGTCAGCTGCTACCTCACACCCAGCGAAAGTATCCTTGACTTCCAGGGAAAGCTAGATCTCGAGGACGCCATCGGCGATGAAAAAGGTAAGGTACTGGTGGTTGTTGAGTTCAAGGCAAGAGCGGTTGAATGGAAGATGCCAAAACCTGACTCAAGAGCGAAGAGAATGATGGCAATGTCAGCCAGAACACTATTAGTGGTAATAAACAGACGGTAAACAGATACCTTTAGGCGACCAGGGAAAAAGGAGAGTCATCGAAGATTACACCATAAGATATCACTTTCACTAGCCTGCCTTTGAGTTCATCTTCATATGAGCCCCATAGTGTGTTTCTGGGGTTTCTGATCTTTGAGACCGCGGGTTTTCCTAGGAGTAACCGGAACAAAATATATTTGTGGTCCGAAAGACACTCCTCGTCGGGAACATTCCAGCCCACTATCTTGCTTCTCAGTTCACTCTTGCATAGAGTCACAGCAAGAACCTCATTACTGCTTTTAGTATAGAATGTGAGACTATCAGCTCGACTAGAGATCTCCAGTTTTGTACCTGCTAGGGAATTCAATCAAATCTCTTCCTCTGCCATTGATATTTGTGCTCCCCCATACTGTAAGGTGGGAGTTTGCATCATAGCCCAACAGCAGAGAAATCCTCTGCTCCTGGAGCATAACTTAACAACCAAAATCGCATCCACATCCTTGACGGCCGTGCAATAAGGTGTCTTAAAAAGCTCAGTGTTCTTTTATGACGCACCCCCTAAACTTATTCCATTTGTTGACAAAATAAATGCATATTTTTATTTTATTTTCAATATGATGTCAAATTTTGGTCCTGGGGGTAACTAAATAAGAATTGCGTAAACGATCTTCGAAATATAATATTTTGACCCCTATGAAGATTACTTTTTGAAGCTAAGGGGTAGCACTTTTGTTGTAATTGGATTCACATTTTTTTTCTGAACGTGTGGTACGATACAATTTCAGGGTGGGCGTCATAAAAAAAACAATAGGATTTTTCTACAACTTCCTACAATGCATACCCTTGGTCCTTTTTCGCGTGGCTCCTCAAATATGGAGCCATACATGTCTAAGCCTCTATAACCAAGGTTCTTAGACTAGAGCCTCTCTAAAAGGTCACGCTGTTAGTTGCCACACGATGTTTTGCAGATGAGATAGTAAAGCTCTTTTTCCAAAGGGACATCAATCTCTCAATGCATCTCACTATGTATGAATAAACCTTCAAGCTTTCCAACAGACAGTTGATGAGTAGGGCGCATCGAAAAAAACATTTTGTTTCTTTGGGTAGAGCTCAAAAGTTGTTCATACGCGTCACAATTACTCCTTTAAAAGACAAACAAACAAAATCCTAAGGTTACGCAAGGTAGGTAAATGTGAAAATAACGAAAAATGGGAGCTTTCTCGTCATTTTGGCAACCATAATTTTTTTTAATTTTGATGTACCGGGAAAATTCAATACAATGCCATGCATTGATGTTAAAGTGGAATGTTTCGTTTAAATAATCTGTTTTTACTTTTTAAATGTTTTTAGTATTTTTATTCCTCTTTTTGCCTTCCATTTGATTCATAACTTAGTTCACTATAAACTTTCTTTAAGTTTACCTTCGTAACATGCAAGTTTGGCGTGACATTATTTGCGCTTGGTTGATTGTATCAATACATTCGGTATTTTTCGACCTCTTATGACAATTTTGTATAATGTTGTAAAAAATGGCAGAGGGCGATTGAAAAGAATTTCGGAAAGTACTGTGAGTTACATGACAGAAAATCCCCTACTCACTTAGATGTCATTAGACACTATAACTACGTGTACAAGGAGTTACTGAATAAAATGAAAATGAAGAGTCCATCTATATTTGCGATTTTAAGGCTAGTAATTGATAACATAAAGGATATTTGGAGCATAACATCAATCTCAATTATTTCAGACAAAAGAATCTCAGACAGAATTTATGTGAATCATGATCTAAATGATTTAAAAAACCATAGCAATTTTTAGAGAAGCTGTGCTGGGTGTATGTGTACTGATTATAGGGTTCTTAGTTTCAATGCCGACTAACTTTTTCAATTGACATTGTAGAAATTGTTGCATAAACCCTTGTATATCATGCCTTACATTAGCATTCTAGAACCGTTGTCACGTGAGCTTTCATCCATTGCAACAAGGTAGCGTAATTATCATTTATCATTAATAACTGATCACAGCATTTAGCTATGTTTTGTTCAAAAATGTTCCGTCCGGTTGAAGTGGTTTCTTCAGGGGGAGGTTCTGGGGGAGAGCCGTTGGTTCCATCTTTCGCTGATTCTTCAGCATTGTCCGCTACTGGTATTTAAATTTTCTTCGTCCTCTTCTTCCTCTTCACTGAGAGAGTCTAAATTTGCTTTACTTTCTCCAGTGTATATATCTTGATTTCCATGTTTCCCCGATTTCTTTTGAATCATCTTTTTTCTATATTCCTGTAATTCGAATTTAGAGTTAGAATCTGAACTACTAATTATTTCTGTATCATTTATATTTATTTACTGTTCATTCCTTTCCTTTCGATTCAGGGGTCTGGTTTAGGAAATTTCTTGGGTCTTCCTCTTTTCTTTATTAAAGGAAAATGTATCTTTTAAAGTTCCTTCTTTGGTCTTCCTCTCTTCTTCTCAATAAAAGAGGCTGAATCTTCTTGTTGTATGACCTTCTTTGGTCTTTATATTTTCCTTCTCACTAAAAGATTATTCTTATCCATTTAATCTTCATTTAAGATAGAATGAGGTACTATCTCAACATTTTCATGGAAATCATCATAATTTTGAATTTCTTCATTCAAATTTCTGATTGTTTCTTCAATTTTCCAAGAGTGACTATTGCACTTTAAGTTAGCAATCCACCCCCTTCATTCTGAATGGAGCTTACAAACAAGTTCTTACCGTTTTTTCAATAATAATTGTTTCTGAACTTTAGTCAGAACTCTCACACTTTAGAGAAATTCCATATTTAGTACTAAAAACTTCACATACGGCCTTACATCTTCCTTCTATAATTTCATAATCAATATCCTCATTACATAACAGAACTTATGATTAATCAGGGAGAAGCGATATCGACGTGAAGCGATGGGAATAGAATCCGTTGTAGGGATGTGGTGGTCAAAGATAACCATGGCTTCAAGTTGTTTGCCAGGAATATGAAAGCAGTTTAGGTTATTTAGAATAAGTTTTTTGACATGTGTTAATTCTTGTATCTGTAAATGATATTGTCTAAGTAAATTTTCAGGATCTTTGTACCTTTCCTTGCCAATGGCGTTGTATATAGAAAACAACTTATTAACGCTTGAGTCTGAGAGCAGAAATTCATCAAAGATTTGATCAAGAGATTTTTCGCGAAAGACTGTGTCCAAATTGTTGCTTTTCTTCCAAACTACGTGGACTGTTTTTTCATTTTTTCAAATTCTTTTAACGTAACAAGTGGCCTAAGTTCCTAATTTTTACAAAAAAATCTGAAATAGATCTGGCTGGTATAGTTATAGTTTCATCAGTCATGAGAGGTTACCGAGAATTCCATCATAATCTTTCGGTACCTTGTCAGGAATTATATTGAATGTGGGTCAAAACCAAAAACATCAATGTCAACTTTTCCTAACGAGTATACAGGATGACTATTTATGTCCGTTTATCTGAGTAATTTCACCTTTTTGATACATGCAGTATGCTGAATAGAATATATTTTAATCAAATTGGGCCCGCACCTGTATTTACCATCATACAAGCAAAATTGTTTGAGCCTTCAGCAGTTAGAATGACAGCTGGTACTAAACATCCAGTACTCAAGTTAACTTTTGTTATTTTGGTGTCTGAATACTGTTCATTGTTTATTGTTTAAAATAGGCGCATATCATTCTTAGTTGCTGTAAACTACCTTATTGAATCTTGATTAAGGGATTTTCTCGCATTTTCCTGGTTGGAATACCCTTGTCGTTGTTAATGTGTTGAGGGAATTGGCGTAGTAGTATTGTATTGACGTAGTAGTATTGGCCAATGTTTGTGGTATTGCCGTGGGACGTGGAAGGTTCCGCAGAGCTGTTTCAGTCGTAAGCATTAATATTTGGACCGGTTGAGATTATTTTATCTACATCTATGTTTCACTTGCACAGCTCTAGACTTCGGTTGAAGTGAAAGGTCTGAGTAGTCGAATCTGTGTTTCTATCTCCCTTTTAAGGTTTAATGAGTATCAGCTAATTGCTCCCTGTTCTTTTAGTTTTGTTTTGATTTTCATTTCTGGGGCATTTGAGTGTTGGGCTTGAATTGTATAATTGATTTATTTCTGAATTTCTCTAAATCCATTTGTGAAATTTTGAACTGACTCGGTCATGCCTTGTTTGCATGATTTCGATCTACTCTTTAAGGCTAGGAGAGAGCCTGTTTGTTTTACATTCTGTCCCAAAGCCTCATATAACTCTTTGAATGACTGAATCAAAATAAATTGAATGGAATTCTTAGCCGTGCCCATTATTTTTTGTTGCCATGATGAAATTGAGTAAAAGGTGAGGTTGGTGCACGGAAAAAAATTTGGCACAGCAGATGTACCTACTAGCACATGAGCAGTGCTAAACGCTAGGACGAATCTTGTCCTTTCGTTTGGCACAGCTGGTGCGCCGTTTCGGGACAACACACCTGCTACTGTTGCGCAAGCGCTATAGTCACTACGTAGCTCAACTTAGTTTGACGCGTCTGCTGCGCCGAAATCGGTATAACAGTTGTGCCAAGCCATACTTACAACTGCCGTACTATAAGTAGCGCGTCTGCTGTGCTGAAAATCTTTCAGTGTGGAATCTTGATTGTGACCTCCTAATTTACGTTATGAAATATTTAATACCAATATCATTTGGTCCGCTTAATACTTCGATAGTTCCTTATTTATCCTTAGCAGAGATTGATTCCGAAGACGGAATCGGTTGAGAATTTTAGCTTAAATTTTCTGCTCTACTAAATTCAGTTTTTTCTCAAACTTTTTTCTTTCGAACTAACGTTTTTTTGATTTCTGCCAATTCTTTACTGTCTTCGGAATCGTCTTCGGTGATCCTATCAGCGCTACCAGTCTCTACAATTCCCGGTCCTCCTATTTTTTGTGCTAAGGTAGCGATTTCCTGTGTTCTGTTCTGATCACTTTTTATTACAATTAATAGATTTGCAGTAAGTGCATTCACGGTGGTTACTACAGCATCGTATCGGGTGTTCATAAGCGCAAGGATTTGGGTTAGATTTTCAGTTGAAGTGGAAGAAGGTGACTGGGCTTGTGACAGAGTTGAAGTGGTTTTGAAAGTAATAAATTATTTGTCAATTGGATTGTCAGAGTCGGCTGTGTCGTCGGTTGTATAATACTTGTTTTCGCAAGTATCAAGCTGCAGCAATACTGAGATGCTACTGTAGAGAGTCTATTTCTTAAGGAAAGAAAATACTTTGAGCAAAGGAAGTAATTCTTACACAAATTTTAACACTTGACCTCATTAATGAGAAGTTGAATATGTACTTTTCATCAATCTTTTAGCGGAGACAGTAAAGAGGATTTACACTTATTGATATTCGTTTCTATTAGCTCGCTTATATCACTTTATCTTCATATAACTTACAGCGCAGCGATTTGCTCTATTGCTGGGTTGCGTTCAAAGTCCTTAGTGTTTCCCACGACGCTTGCCTCTTGCTAGAGTCCGATGAATGACGTGTCTCTCACTGCTGGTACTTACTGCTGCTGTTGCTATGTTTCTTGTTGATTCTTGTTCAAAACTTTCCTTTTATTTTTCAGTGGTCTTCCAGGTGTCAACTCGTCAGCTTTATATTAGATTTCCGTAGAGATCGAGAAGTTTGAGCTGATCCTGGCAGGATCACCAAAATTTTATGCGTAAAAATAGTACTTAAGAATTTTTAGAAAGAAGCAATTCCAAAAGATTGGAATTGCGGTACATTATTCAAGTTTCACATAGATATCTCATAATTCGTCGTATTATATGAACAGACTGCCGCACTGGGCCTTCAGTGTAGTTTATATTGTCTGATGAATGCAAAAGCGCAATTAAAAATGAAACAAATTAAAAAAATTAGCTTAAATCACAGGTACCTTCATAGCAATCAATGTTGACAACGTAAAATAAATAATACTCTGTTTTCAAATGCTTTTAACACCTTTATAATATGAAACACAGTAAATAAGAACGAAGAAATGTGCACATTTGAAAGAGATTGAAAATGTTCTATTTCATGGACGATTTGGGGTATCCAAAAGTATTCAGAAAAATATTATTGCTACTGAGTACAGAAAGAGATTCAGTTTAAGAGATAACTTCTTCTGCTATGGGGATTCAAAACGCGAGGACAAAAACGGTAACGAAAATGATTCAAAAATTGTCACATCACCGTTAAACGGCAAATCTTCAAATACTTTTCAATGCAAGCCTTCTTACTGCGATACAACTGGTGTATTTCCTGTGGAGTGGATACTTGAGGTATAGATGAGACGGGCTGCTTCAATTTCCAACACTGACCCACACAATAAAAACGGATCCTATTGGGTTGCGGTTTATATTGACTGAAATAACCGTGGAACGTACTATGATAGCTACGGCCTATCGCCTCTTATTCCTTAACATTTTTATGTTCCGCAAAAAACCTGTACCCTATTGCAATGGAACATAGCAGAGTTATAAAGTGCCTCTTCCAACTTATGTGGTCAGTTTTGTATTATGTTCATCCATCATATGTGCAGTAGTTTTTCTTTGCAAGTTTTTACCGAGCTTTTTAGCAAATATCTAGTAGAAAATGACCAGATTGCTAGGAAGTTAAAAAAAAAATTGAAGAAAAAAAAATTAATCTTAGTGTTTGCGTAAATCTGAGGACAGGCTTCAAGGTTACTGATTATAATTTGCTACTTTATATTTAGTATAGCATACTTACACTTAATACTGCACGCAACGTGTTACGTTTAAAAGTTTATCATATATATTTTGGCGATATGCCTTTATTAATATCTATAAATCTGCAAGCCTCTCGCCCTATCGGCCCGATAGGTGCAGCCTTTGCCTCTCTCTGTGCCTCTCTCGGATGAAGGCCATGGTTCAGTTTGGAGTAGAAATATGACCGAACCGAGGCGGCAACCAGGAAATGACCCCGGAAGAACTCGAGAAAATCATTTTAAATGGTCGGACCAACTCAGGAGGGACATCCTTACCTGTTGGAAAAGGAGCACACCGGCACGAAGAAGATTCATGCAGAGGTTACATGACCGTTGGTTCAATATGGACCCAGAATGTGCTCATAAAACGCCTCAGTATCCAGGAGATCATGTATTCATTTTGATCATAAATGGATATGAAGCTTTCTATCAGCAAGTAGAAGCACAACATTTTCCAGCGAACATACCACCTATTCCAGCAAGACCACCTTTGCAGATAGCCGATGAAGCCAACATGAAAAGTAGGAGATCTATCCGCCAAAATGTCCATCTCAGGATGGACAAATAAGCTGTAGCTTATACTGCTCTCCCTGATTTGCTCCCCGAAGATGTTAATCTCTGCAATCTGAACTGTGTAGTTTACGAAAAGGCGGTCTGTCTGCTTAGCGACAATAGAAGTAAGGATTCTTCAGTACGCCGAGTAAGACTCGCGAGCGTATTGCACAGCTTCAGTTTTAAATTGAAAGGGCGAGACAGCATGCTTCAAATATTCAGTACTTCAGTAGCTACATAACGTCGAATGAAAAATACATTCCAAAAGTTAGGGCACTTGCTCGAAACTTAAGGAAAGAAAATAACACGCTGAAAATGCGTAAACTGTTGACCATCAAGCAGCACTGGACGCAAAAAATGAGACCTCTTTCAACAGCGAAACAGAGCCTTGAACGTGAATTTTGCCAAAGGGAAAGTTTACAAGGTCAAGAGGAAAAGTGTCCATTACTTACTGTGAAAGAAGTCAAGAAAGTTATCCCAAGAATTTTTCAGCGCCAGGGCCAGATAAAATCGACAACTTTTGGTGGAAGAAGTTCACTTCTACGCACCAACATCTAGCTCGTATATTTACTACTTTCTCAAACGGAGAACAGCCCATCCCGAAGTGGCTAGTTGGAGGACGCACGGTATCGATCCCTAAGACCGGAGATTTGTCAAGCTCAAAGAACTGTAGGCCCATAGCTTGTTTAAACACCAGCTGCAATGTATTTACTGGCATACTCAAAGAGAGTATATTAACTCTATCCAGCCTGTATGGAGTGCAATAGTTAAACACCGTGGATGCAAGAGAGGGCTGGCACGTTGCAGGGAGAACCTGTTAATAGACAGATGTATTACCCAGGATTCGATCAGGTATCGAAGCAATCTGTCGATGGCTTGGATTGACTACCGTCAGGCATTCGCTAACCCATACCACAAGCTACTCATTAAGCTCCTTGAGTGCCTGGAGGTGCATCCAAAAATAGTGAGATGCATAAAACAGCTTATTCTCTTGTGGAGAACAAGATTTCTCATAAAATCTGACAAAAGACAAGTGACTACAAGCTATATCACATATAAGAGGGGGGTCTTCCAAGGAGACTCTCCAAGTCCGATGCTTTTCTACATCGACCTCTTGCCTATATCTATTGTGCTCCGAGGCAAAAGCTTTGTACACCCATGTGGCCCGCCGAACAGAAAAGAATATAAGGTCAACCACCTTCCATACATGGACGACCTTGAACTCTTTGCTTCTAAGGAAGACTAGAAACTACATCATCGCGTGACGATCAGGATGTTCAACTCATAGACGGAAATACCATTCAACATCTTGGTAATGGAGAAAAATATACATATCGTGGAATACCGCAAGCGGAAACCCAAGGTTCTGGTTTGCCAGCGTCAGGCTCATTCCATCGAAAACCGGATACAAAAGGCTGTTCTTTTATGATTTCTTTGTCCGGTCCGTCAACACTGTTCCTTATAACATTTAAAAAAAATATTAGCTCTAAAAAAGTATCCAGAGGTTAAACCTTCATCTCTAACTGTCCCGTCTGCCGCTCTTGCTTACCTTCTAGGACAGAAGGAGTAGAAGTGGATGACGTAGACGTTCTAGTTGCTTCGGGATTGGCTGCTTTAAGAAACCATGATCGTAGCTTCCGGAGCCCACAGCTTCTTAATGATATAGGTGCGTGTAGTTTCTGCGGCCCTATCTGCGGCACGGTATAGAAACGCCGCAGTATTGACGACTTCATGTTGATGTCCGAGACGCATAAGAGCATCAGCTCTACTTAGAACTGAGCAGGCTGTAGCCAGTACCGTTCTTCGATGAAGATACTCCAAGCTTAGAAAGCCTCTATCCCCTTTATCTCAAGGGAGATATATTCGAGGAACGGAGAATATAGAATAATGACTTCAATGAGTTGTCATCATTTTGCGTGTGCTTCGGTCAAGTTGCTTCAACACATCGACGTTCCCTGTTACTGCAGCAAAAGTATGGAGCTGTATAGGAACGGTCTTTCTTAGTGTAGGTGACGCAGGATACTTGTCCTGTCCAAATCTCATGTCAATCGCTTGAGAGTACCTATTTACCACCGCCCCAAGCATGTTAAGGTCCTTCTTTGAAGAAGCAAAGAGTTTAAGATCGTCCATGTATAAAAGGTGGTTGAACTAATATTCTCTTCTGTTTGGCGGGCCACATAGGTATGCAGAGCTTTTGCCTCGGTGCACAATAGATAGAGGCAAGAGGGAGATCCAGAAAAGTGAAAGACTCTGAGGGTGTCCGTAGAAGACCCCCCTCTTATATGCCACATAAGCATAAGCACTCTTATGCATCTTTCTATAATTGGATGCATTTCCAGGCACTTAAGGAGCCTAATAAGTAGCTTATGGTTCGCGTCATCGTCAACCTGCCCGCTTTCTCTTGCATCCACGTTGTTCAACTATTGCACTCCATGCCGGCTCAATAGATGTTAATATCCTCTGTTCGAGGATGCCCATGAATAGCTTGTGGCTGGCGTTTAAACAAGCTATGTGCCTCTAGTTATTTGGACCTGACAAATCTCCGGTCTTAGGGATCGATACCATGCGTCCTTTCACTAGCCACTGCAAGATGAGTTGTTCTACATTTAAGAAATTAGTACATATACGAGCTAGATGTTGGTGCGTAGAAGTGAACTTCTTTCACCACAAGTTTTTGATTTTATCTGGCCGTGACGCTGAAAAGTTTTTAGCCCTAGCGATAACTTTCTTTACTTCTTCAGCAGTAATTGGTAAACACTTTCACTCTGGACCTTGTAACCATTGCCTTTGTCAAAAGTTATGAAAGAGTGATATATCTAAAGCGTCTTCATTTAGCTGATAAGTATCTCCATTTATTTGCTCCCAGAATACTTGAATCTCTTCTCGACTAGGCGGATTTTTAACGGCACTCGACGTCTTATTGAGCAGACGAGAACGATGAGTAGAAAAGGTGGAATTTCCCTGAATACACTTTATTAGCCGTTCAAGACGCTGTTTCGCTGTTGAAAGAGATCTCATTTTTTGCGTCCAGTGCTGCTTGATGGTCAACAATTAACACTTTTTCAGCGTGTAATTTGCTTTCCTTATGTTTCAAGCAAGCGCCCTAACTTTTGGAGAGAATTCCTCATTTGATGTTATGTAGCTAATCACGCACTGAACATTTGATGCATGCCATCTCGTAATTTCAATTTTAAACTGGAGCTGTGCAATAAACTACACAGTTCAGATTCCAGAGAAATATTTTCGGGGAGAGCAGTATTAGCTCCAGCTAGTTTGGATTTTCGATCGCCTACTTCTCATGTTGGCATTATGAGCTATCTGCAAAGGTGATATTGCTGGAAATGGTAGTATGTTCGCTGGAGGATTTTTCTCTTCTTCTTGCAGATAAAGAGCTTCATAACCGTTTTTGCGCTAGAAGGATACCAGATATCTGAAAAACTAAGGCGTTTTGTGAGCATATTCTGGGTGCATATTGACCAAAACTTCATGTAACCTCTGCATAAATCCTCTTCGCAAAGGTGAGATTCTTTGCCAACAGGTGACCATGTCCCTCCTGAGTTGGTCCGACCATTTGAAACGTCCTCGCTTTCGTCCGGGGCCATTGCTTGGTCATCACCTCGGATCGGTTCTATTGATACTCACAACTGAACCATGGCCTCCACCAAAGAGAGGCCTATTTTGTGTTGTACTGTGCAATACTGGTGACATAACCACATAATTCGTTGCATTGGTAAATTCTACGCCATTGTACGTACAAAAAAGCTATCGATGCGTCTGCCCAACATGTTTGTTCAAGTTTGCTGGATTGAGATCGGAGACTGAGCAATTTCTTTTTGCCTCTCAAGATGGCGTTATAGACACCTTAGTTAACCGTGAGCGCATAATGAATGTACCGGTCGGCGATACCAACTGCCAAGCGTGCAAGCAAGAGACAAAAACATTTGGAAATACAGAGAAACAATGCGGCTCTAAAAGTGTTATATTACCATCTTCGGTACTTCTACGGTGTTCATCCATTACCAGTCTTACCATCCGCCTAGGAGAAACCCTAGTCCATTGTGGAGAATGATCAGTATAAGATCTTCTGGAATTTCTCATTCTCCACAACTCAACGTGTTAGTGCTACAAATCCTGATATTCTCTTCCAAGATCTGGAGACGAAGATCATTCACGTAATTGAATTCTCGACACCAGCCGATGGCAATATCACGGCAAAGGAGGAATAAAAACGGGCGGAATATTAAGCACTTCTTTTCGAGCTGACCAGGCTACCAAGGCTACAAAGTCCATCTTTTAGTTCTGATAATCGGCTGTCTTGGTGGCATGAAAGCTCAATTTCTCAGCCAACTCAACAAAATACAGGATTGCCATCGTCAGGCTCAATCCATTGCGAGCCGGATGCAAAAGATTGTTCTTCTAGGATCACTTCATCTGGTCCTCAACACTGTTCCTTATAAAATTCTACAAAGATTGGTAGCTCTAAAAATGTATGCAGAGCTTAAACTACCATCTTCAACTGTATCGTCTGTCGCGTAAGGTCATCCGCGGATAGAGACCGGACTCCAAGGAACAGTGTTGTTTGGAGTCTCTGGCGTCAATTTCTTGCTCTTGCTTACCTTCTGGGATAGAAGGTGCAGGAGTGGATGACGTACACGTTCCAGTTGCGCCGGAATTGGTTGCTTTAAGGAACAATGATCGTTGCTTCCGGAACCTACAATTTCTCAAAATAATATAGATGCTAGGGATAATGAACATCAAGTACCGGATCCACTTAAACCACATCCGGGCATCATTAACACTGATGCAAACAGCGAAATCCCCAAAAAGCTACAGCACCTTACAAGGTATTTTATTCATGCTTTATTAGAGTTTAGACATGTAGAACCAACACAAATGCATTCTCTGCCCAATATGAACATCACAAAGGATCTGCGGTCACTATTAGGAAACGTGAACTGCAATATTTTGCCTGTGCATTTAAAATCAACACTTACTGTATTAGAGGTGAAAACTCTGGTGTATTGTGCAGCTGCAGCAATGTTTCAGTACGTTGGGCCGCAGAACTAGGCCTACAAATGCAGTCCCCGCCCAAGGAAGAGATCGAGATCCACCATGGCAGATCAGGTTGGATATGGATGCCAGCAAAGTAAGGTGCAAACTGGGTCGATTGACTCAATATAAGAAAGGAAATAGAACCAGAAAGCTGATGCGCCATGTTAATAAAATCATCCACTCTCGGCGCATCGAGACATAGACACCAGCATCATTAGACGAGATTACAGACTCTCAAAGGCCGAGACTTGATGTTCTTACTGCTAGACTGCGTCGGAACAAGAAAAGTAGGGCAAGATGGCAACAAAATCGAACCTTGCAGGCAGATGAAAGAAGGTTTTATCGTGAACTGGGTGCAAAGTAAGATAACCAGCAAGACACTAAAGTTCCTCAATCGGAAGACATAACTAACTACTGGTCGAATGTTTGGGGAAAAACTGACAGAAGCAATTTGCACACTGCGTGGTTCCAACAAGAGAAAGCAAGAGCAAGCAGTGACCCTGGAATAGAGCTAACTAACATCACAGCTTCAGATGTTTGAACGGTTTTGGACAGGGCATGTAACTGGAAAGCTCCAGGTCCACATACGGTGCACAACTTTTGGAACGAGTACCTGAAAAGTGTGCATCCTGCGTTGGCAAGGTGCTTTTAGAAGATCATCGAGCACCCAGATCTGATACCAAGCTTTATGCTCGAGGGTTCTACGTATATGTTGCCTGAAAAATCAAGCGCTTAAAATCCATCTGAATTTAGACCTATAGCCTGTCTTCCAACAATTTATAAATGCCTTAGAGCCATCATTGCAGATAAGGTATATTGTCACTGCGAAGAAAATGACATCTTAAGAGAAGAACAAAAAACATATTGTAAAAACTCGCGGGGCAGTAAAGATCTAGTCACCATAGACACTGATGCCATTACGCAAGCTCGTAAACATCAAAGAAACTTGCACATGGCATACATTGACTACAAGCAAGCTCTTCCTTCCGTATCACATGAAAATTTGCTCAAAGTCTTAAATATATAAAATCTCCCCACGCATCATCGACTATCTATGTCGTTCGATGATGCTTTGGGGTACAAAAATAAAGTATTTTGATCATGAACAATCAAGGATAACTAGATTAATACGCATTACGACGGTTCTTTTCAAGGAGACTCCCTTAGTGCATTGTGGTTATGTCTAGCGTTCAACCCATTGAGCGCAACACTGAATAGCATGTCTCAAAGCTTCCGAATACAGGATAACAAGGATAGTTATCAAGTGAACCATCTTCTATACATGGATGACCTGCAGCTATACGCTGGTACGAATCAGAAACTACAGCAAGTGATCGATGTTACAAAGCAGTTTTCCAATGATATTCACAGGAAGTTCAGACTAGATAAATGCAGAAAAGTCTATTCAACCGGAGGAGAATTAGGGAACACAGAGCTAGAGAACGATTTTGGGAAGGACATCTAGGCAAAGGCTGAGGGCGAGTCATATAAATACCTGGGTATTCTCAAATCTAAAGATATTCAGTATTTGATAGTTAAGAAAATCCTAACGACTTCCTTTACTACAAGACTCAGATTGGTTCTAAAGAGTTCTCTTAACTCCGCAAACAAGGTCAGGGCAATCAACACCTATGCCATTCCTGTCCTCACGTACTCCTTTAGGCTTGTCAAATGAGACTATTTTAACAGCAAGCGAGATGTTACGGCTTACAACACCATCTGAAAAGCGGATCTTGATCAATGGAGACAGACAGCCATCTACGGCAATCACGACAAAACGTCATATAATCATGAAGTGGATAGTGAAGAATCCAATATTTGGCTAAAAAAGGGCGTCCTGTATCCAGAACGGAAGGATTTGTTATTGCAATTCAGGACAGGGTTGTAAGCGCCAGAAATTATCGAAAACTCGTGTTACATGAAGACGTGGCTACCCGGTGCCGATTCTATCGAGATACCAAAGAATCCATCGAGCACATTATTGACGAATGTCGCGTAATTATTACATCTTATATTGGGATGTTACTATCCAGACGGATCATTACATCCGAGCCAATCGACCCGTTATCGTGATGCGAGAAAAAAAGGTGAAAGAGTCTACACCATCAATATTGCTTGTACACTTAACCCGAATTTGCAGGAATCCTATACAACCAAAATCCTTGAATATATAAATCCTGCGAGCTAAGTCATGCAATAAAGACAATATGAAGGAATGTGTAACATGCATCTATTCATCCTATTGTGATTTCGGCTACAGACAATGTGCACGCAACATGCACTGAGCGTCTTGAACATTTAGGAGTCAGTAGGGTATTGAAAGCAGCTCAGAAGGCGGTTTTATTAAATAAATGTCGCATTGTAAGAAACTTCCTGAAACAACAGGGAGCAAGTGACTGAAAGCCTATGGAGTGATATATGGCAGATGTAAGAAAGCATCCAGAGGTGGCACCATGCTCCTAATCTTGTGCACACAACATCATCGCAAATGATTTCAAATATCTTATTAAAATAACTTATAACATGCTCATCTCTTCAGTCAGTTAACTCAGTCCGTGGCTATGAAGAAAAACCGGGTTCACCCGAGAACAAGCTTTAAAAAAATCATAATCGTCATAATAATCGTTAATTTCAGGTGTATGTATCTTTTAGATGTAAAACATATTTAATTTTTTCAACTTATCTTAAACCGTTTTCATTAGTTGTAATGAGATGTAATTTTTTGTTTTCAATTTGCTGAATTAACTTATTTTAATAGGTTTAAGAACAACCCAAATCTTTTTATTCATCTTCCTCTTCTTATAGGAAACAGTTTTTGTTATTTAACGTTAAAATTTATTTCTTAATTAAAAGTCATGAAAGCAGAATCATGGAAGTTAATTAGTCCTTTCAACAGAAGTCTAGAATCTAAGAAGTCATAACTACAGATCTAAGATATTGCGTCACACAGTCATTCCGAAACTCCATCAACCAGACAAACATCGAGGGATATTGTTGGACGTAAAAACTTACCAATTTTCAAAATTGTAGCATTACTAGATGTACAAGTTTAACTTTTGTACAATGTTTTAATTTTGAATTTTTCACTCTTAAATTACTTTAATTCAACATTTTTCAGGAAATTATAAATAAATAATAAATTAAAAATCGTTTTGGGCATCGACACCCCTTCTATTCAATATATATGTAGCAATTACTTAAACTCATATCATAAAAGTACCTTTTTTCATCATCAGATTTTTAATACAAAAGCCTATTGGTGAGAGATGAATTATAAAATATCTGCATTGTATATTTGAAAGTTACATTTTTCAGTAGAGTTATATTAAACGACTGTTTAACATGCTTGAAAGTTGGCTAAATTCTGTAATTGCATACGTATATTATCATCAGTACTAGCCGTGTTAAAGGTTTCTTGACTTTCATAATGTAAAAAATCACAGTTTCGTCCGCAATTAATGTAAACCCAAGAAAATTCTACAGAAAATAAAGCCCAAGCATGCTTATTCCTTGCTGGGTTCTGGGTTCTCAAGTAAGAAGAGTTGATGATGTTCTCTTGTTACACTTTGCCTACTATTCTTCACCAAAAAATAAAAGCGCATTATATCTCTTTTCATATGGTATGTCTATTACAATCGCCTTCTTGGTTGTTGAACCTTAGCTTCTAGTTCTGGTTTTATTGTGCCATCTACCTCTGCAGAATGTGGTGGTGCTGGATCATCACCAGATTGAAGAAGAACATCAATTACCTTTTATTTAATCTCCATTGTTCGATCTTCTGAGATGTGTAGATTAGTCCTAATGTCCTGTACCTTAGCGAGAAGATCTCTTAGTGCAACTTTCTCTATTTAAGGATACTCTGCAGCAAATTTTTTTCTTAAACTGTACCCTTTTTCGCGTGGGGTTTTAAGCTTCGCACTTTTATAATAGAGACGCACCAATTCCTCATTCATTTTGGTATCCCACTTGATGCTCTCCCACGGTATTTCTGTTGAGATCTACTATAATTATCTATTGTCTATCATCTATTATATATTATATGAGAAGTTGTAGGCTCCGGAAGCTATTATCATGATTTCTTTCAGCAACCAATCCCGACGCAACTGAAACGTGTGCATCATCCACTTCTGCTCCTTCTGTCCTAGAAGTTGAGGAAGAGCGGGAAATTTACGCGAAATAACATCGTGCAACACTGTTCCTTGGAGTACAATCTCTAGCCGCGGATGAGCTTGCGCGGCAGACGGGACAGTTGGAGATGAAGGTTTCACCTCTTAATACTTTTTTGGTGCTACCAATTCTTGTATAATGTTATGCGGAACAGTGTTGACCGACCAGATGAATTGATCCCAGAAGAACAGTCTTTTGCATGTGGTTCGCAATGGAATGAGCCTGACGCTGGCAAGCCGGAATCCTCTTGAGTTGGCTTGATATAAAGCTTTCATACCTCCAAGACAGCCGATTATGAGAACTACAAGATAGACTTCGTAGCCTTGGTACAGCCTTCTCAGCTCGAAAAGAAGTGCTCAATATTTCGTCTGTTTTTCTTCCTCCTTTGCCGTGATATTACTACCGGCTGGTGCCGAGAATTCAATCACGTAAATAATCTTGGTCTTTAGATCTTGAAGGAGAATATCAGGCTTCGTAGCACTGATACGTTGAGTGGTGGAGAATAAGAAATTCCAGTAGATTTTACACTGATCATTCTCCACAACAGACTCGAGTTACCGCCGGCAATATATCAACACTATAGAAGAGCCTAAGATGGTAATATAACACTTTTAGAGCCGCATTGTGTCTCTCAATATACCCGTAGCGTGTATACATTGAGCATCCACTGAGAACATGTCCAAGGAGGTTCATGATGCAAAACTACTAATAGGTGGCAGCACCGAGCCAAGTACTAGATATTCTGTCGAAGAAAGACAAAATACAATATGGAGCTTGATATTCGGTTGCTTGTAATGAAATATATGAAGGTAAATACACTTTAAATATATGTTCAATGCTTATAGACGAAATTCAATTATACTTTAAGTAGAAATGATACATAGAATGGGATATATGGTGAACTATCGTAAACCTAACCTCACTTTCATAGAGACAGACAGAAAATGATTTATGAATCTTTCACGAATTCAATATGACGAAAAACTTTGAAACATGTACTTTGTGTTACTTGCAATTACTTACAAGGTATACATGGCAGTTTATATTCATTCACAAAATTTCTCTGATTGAAATTCGTATCTTATTGACAGAGGGTCTAGTACTTGGCTTGGTGCTGCCACCTACGATTAGTTTTGCGCCATGAATCTCAGTTTTTATGGCTTCGCTTGCAAGCTCGGCAGTTGGTATCGCCTACAGGTACATCCATTATGCGCTTGCGGTAAACTAAGGTGTCTATAACGCCGTTTCAACAGGCGAAAAGAAACCCCTCAGTCTCCGATGTCAATCCAGCAGACTTAAGAAACATGTGAGACAGAGCCATCAAAAGCTCTTCTCTACGTATGATGCCTTCTCACTTTTAACAAAAATTGTCTGCTTTCTTCTTGAAAGAGGTTTCGTTTTCGATTTTATATAGTTTGTATTGTATTTTGTGTTCCTATCTGTAAGACATCTGATTTTCTTGTCTCGAAACCCCTACCTCTTCCTATTGCCCGGTGTATTATTTTTGGGATTTTCTCCATTGTGACAGAAGTCAAGTTTTTCGAATATCTAATAATTGGCCTTACTTTAACGTTATTCGGATTTATATTTTTGATTGGAGGTCCGAATGCACCTTCCAAATCCAAACTTTCATGGTCTCCTTCCACCTCGGTTCTATGAGGCACTGTTTAATTATACACTTTGGTTTTCGAGTTTTAGATTTCATCTAGAATTTAATTTCAATTAATAGAATTGGTCTACAGCAGAAAGTATGTTTATTTTTATTCTGCGATCCATTGTTTATGAGATACGTCTCGTGGCCTTACGAATATTTCGTTTCGTGCGGCGATTTATAATATTCAATAAAAACAAAAATGTAAGATATGTCCCAATGTAGGTTTTGTGTTTTGGTTTATAGGTTTTTGTTTCTCTAGTTCAGATTCCAGAAACCACATCCAAATTTAAAATGTTTATATTTCCAAATTTTCAATTTTTTTTAAAACTCGATTCTAGTTATGTTCTTTCTGAATTTTAAATCGGTTTTACTAAATTTAACCTTGTTAAAAATAATCAATTGTATTTCCTTCCTCATAATTGATTTTTCCTCTTCCTCAATATTCGCACGTTTTGAGAAACATTTTCCAGAAATACATACATGACGTATGTGGCCGACACAACCGAGGCGCGACAGGAGAAGGGTTGTAAATGTGTCACATCGCCTATAGTGAAAGAATATTATTTATTTGTTTTCTTCATTTACAAGCGCTCGCATTTGCTTGCATCTCCACACACAAGGTGCTTCGGTGCAGCACGAACGGAAAACAACCCACTAGGGGGAAAACCCTCGACAGGAGCAAAAATGATCTTATCACAATCACTCTTCCATCAAATAATTGATCCATACTTGATCCACTCAAACCGCAGTGAAGCGTTAATACTTCAATAACCAACGATCCATACTGGATCAGCACAGACAGCACAAGTACTTGAGTACTTCAAATTATCACAAGATCCAAACCGTATCGGTCCAAGCCGGACAAATACATAAGCTGTTTTAAACAATCACAAGATCCAAAGAAAAGGTTCCAGTTGGTGAACAAAGGGTCGCATCAGCGACATTCTCCAACCCGTACGAGAGATCAAGGCTGCTCGTAACGATAGGCAGAACCGATACTAAGTAAATTCATCGATGTCTTTATATGCAAAGCCTTTCTTGTTTGGACTTCTGAATATCAAATAAAAAAATTATTGTTCCCAAGATTCACACCCTTTTAAACGCTTGTGACAATAAACAATAATTATATTACAATAACATATTAGAACCAACAATATTTAAGAAATCGAGGAAAAGAAATAATGCACGTGACTATGGTGATATCAGTCAATCATCCTAGTTAAATTAACGCAACATCGTAAGAATACAACCAAAGTTTGATTTTATTGTATGTTCTGATTATGCTCAATATTCGAACAGCCTATTTAATTTTCTGTTCCCAGTTTTACGACCTTAACAACTAGGCGTTTTGATAATCCTCGGACGGTACGTACACCCACTACGCGTACGCGTCCTACTTTACCCGGGTACGTGTGATCGATGATACCCTTCGGCCACGAATTACGCGGCAACGTATGATCATCGATTAAAACCATGTGATCTGTCTTTAAGAATTCAACATCCGTTGCCTCCGTTTGCCAACGCTTTCTAGTTGAAATTGTTTGTAAATATTATCTCATCCGTCTGTTCCAGAACATGTTCGCCAGCCCCTGAGCCACCCGCGATTGTTTTCGTGTACATAAGTCAATCAAGTCAATGTGCTCGAGGTGTCCAAGGTTCGCTTATCCAGTGGATGCTCCAATAAGGAAATGATTTGGGGTCAGTGCTTCCTGATCTCGGTCATCCACCGAGACATGTGCTACAGGTATACAGTTGACCGTGTGCTCAGCTTCGGTGATAGACGCAGCCAGACATTCCTCTCGAGGTGCTCTTGACTTGAGGATTACTCTTAGTGCTGTTTTAACGCTACGAATTCATCTCTAACAACTATCACCCATATGTGGTGCATATGTGGGCATAAAATGCCATTCAATTCCACGGTTCGCCAAACAGTCGCGAACCTTGACTCCATTTAATTCTTTCAAGACATTTGGTAGTTCGACATCTGCACCTCTAAAACTAGTACCGTTGACAGAATAAATTCAAAACGGGCCACCTCGTCGGGGTATCATACGTTGCAACGCCATAATGGCGATCCTGCAATTTCTAAGTACAACGCTCGTGTCGAAAGGCATGTGGACAACAAACCCCAACGCTTCTCCCATCACCTGTTAACAGTGACATACATAGGGCCGAAGTAATCCAGTCCTGTATACCTGAATGGTCTCTGATTATGTGATACCTATTCAGCTGGCAGATCGCCTATCTCAAGAGGATTGGGTCTATCTCTTTTCACGCTACAACTCTGTCAACGGATTGACACAGATTTTACAGTCGCTCTGAGATTTATTAACCAATATTTTCATCTCAGTTCATTGACCACCATCTTTGTGCTCCCATGTCCGGCTTTTTCGTAATAATAATGGACTAGTAGTCTCGTATAAGTGTGTTTTTCGTCCAATATCGCCGGCTTCTTTGCGTCTTGCTATCGCTATTAATTACTGGAGTTAAGTTACTCAGCCTGCTGTCCTTGGATAGTAGTTGATTTCGTCGTAAGGCTTCTAACACTGGTTCGAAACTATCTGACTGAGATTTTCGAATCCAGTGAATCTTAGCTTCTCTGCCGTGCTGCGGATGAAGCTTAGCCATTTCAAAAAATGACTTATGCCAGGAGCCAATAAGAGCAGGGTCTTTGTTATGACAGCGACGACTTCCATTTTTTGAGTAATTAATTCTTTTGTCTAAATCTGGCTGCGTTGGCCATTCTGAGATCTTCTTTGTGATATTTCATATTTCTACTGCCCCTTGGGTCCATTTATTTAGGTGTTGTTCAAGGAGTCCTTTTCCTCTGGTGGCAACATCTACCGGATTTCGTGCTGTGGGCACCCAATTCCACTCAGATACTTCTGTTAGGTCATCTATTTCTCGTAGAAGATGTGACCCGAATGCTTTATGAGCACAAGTGTCTGAAGGAATCCATTGTAAAACTACAGGCGAACCGTTCCAGAAAAAATGCTTTTTTACATTAAGGTCGTACTCAGTTTCTATGTTTTTCGCAAGGTGACTGACTAGGAGACCTGATTTTAATTCCAGCCTTGAAATAGTTGCAGTTTTCAACTGTGTAACTCTACTTTTTGTACTGAAGAAAGCTACCTTACTCGAATCATCATCATACAGAAATCTCTAGCAGTCTACAGCTGCATATGCTCCTTCGCTAGCGTCAGAAATTGAATGAAGTTCCACGATTCGATGATCCGTTCGTTCCACGTAACAACGTGGTGTTAAAAATTCTGCAATAATTATCAGTTCGTTGATTCGGCCCTTCCACCTTGTAAATTCTTCATTGGCCAAATGCTCATCCCACGTAATACCACTGCGCTATACACTTTGTGGAAGAATTTTTCTTCGAATTATAAAGAGCTGAAGGAATCAGAGTGGATCAAAGATTGACAGAAATAAGCGAAGCATTTCACGCTTAGTGAATGTTTAATCACTATTCTGAATCGCCTTTGAAAACTTAGCCAATCTGACACTGAACGAAAATGTGTCTGAATTGGGATTTCATATGAGAACTGGAGTTTTCTCAATTGTAATCTAACCCAGTGCGAGATCAATCGATCCCGGAGTCAGTTTCTCCGCTGGCAATGAGCTTCGAACTCTGTGACTATTGATAAATTTAAATTTAAAGCTTTTTCGGGTTTCAATCGTGTGCAAAACTACGAAACTTGCCGACGTTTCGTGA
>JAABKJ010002155.1:0-11812 GCA_011634705.1 Andricus grossulariae
ATCAATTCTACATCTTATTAACTTTAAAAAAATCATTGACTGTTAACTGGTCGGCGCTGCCCCTCCTTACCCTACTAATGGTGAAAAAATGTAAAATTCTAATAGCGGCCTCGGACTTACGCCACTTTTAAAACTTTTTACAATTTTTTTAATGATGCAACTATTTTGCTACTATTTTAAACAAAAAATAAACTAGTGCTCAGTAGGGTGGTCCAAACAAATTATTTTTCTGATTTTGTAAAGTATGAAGCCTGCAGATTTTTTTTAATGACTTAATTTACCCCCAAATTTGCTAAAACTCACCCCTGAAGACACTAAAAAGTAATTTTTAAGTGTCTCTTCTGAATTTTATGAAAGTTGAATGAAAATTTGAGTTGGAAATTATATAAAAAATTTTATTATACAAATATGAAAAATAGTGCCCTTAAAATAAACATTTTTTCCCTTTTCACCCTTAATAATCCATAAAAAATCTAATTTTCTTTCTTTAAAACTTTTTCTTTCAATATAAAGAAATTTATATTAAATATTTTTCATAATCAATTTTAAAGAAAGAAAATGTAATTTTTTATGGATTATTAAGAGTGAAACGGGGAAAAATGTTTATTTTAAGGGCAATATTTTTCATATTTGTATAATAAAATTTTTTATATAATGTGCCACTTAAATTTTCATTTTACTTACATAAAATTCAGAAAAGATACTTAAAAATAACTTTTTAGTGTCTCAAGGGGTGAGTTTTGGCAAAGTTAGGGGTAAATTCAATTTTAAAAAATCTTGTCAGGCTTTGTACTGCTCACATGGTAGTCTTACATCATCGTTGTAAAGTTTTTACGATTCTTTTTGAAATTCAAGGGCTTACTAAATTTTTAACGCTTAGGTGTACTTTAAAGGCCGTGCCCTACCTCTAAACATTTGTTTTTAATCTAAAAAAATTAGGAATTTTTTTTTTCATCAAAAGACAAAATGAGGGAGTGAGATTTTAAAAAATCAGAAAAATAATTTTTTTGAACCACCCTACTGCTCGGGGTGTCTACCTTACCTGCAAACCGTGGAAAACCTGAAAATGTCAGGGACATTTTTTTCAAGTCAGGGAATTTTTTCTAGAGCGTGTTTAATTTTCTTTTAAATTGCAACAAAAAATTGAACAACAACGATTCTTCATTTGTAAAAGTAGCTGCATATTACTGTATTTAACTACTTTGTTGACATTTTTTTTGGTTTGAAATTAATTTTTTTAACTGAAAATTTAACTATTGTAATTTTGGTTGAAAATTGAACAGTTTGTTTGCAATTTTTTCTCGCTCTTGACTTTAAAATCTTTTACTACAAAATCTACTACATTTATTGTTCAGAATTCATTTTTTTTTGTAATGAAAATTTAATTACTTGGCTCAAAGTAAAATTCATTTGTTAAATGATCTGTTTTCTTAAAAATTCGTTTTTTCTTTGGCTAAAAATTAATTTTTTGAATTAAAATTTAACTATTCCAGTTGAAACTTGAATTATTTTGTTAAAATTTTTTTTTGTTTGAAAATTAATTTTTCAAACTATAAATATAAGTATTCTAATGGAATTTTTTTCTCATTTTTGCTAAAAATTCATCTGGTTGAACATTAATTATTTAACCAAAAATTTGACTATTCAATTTTTGATTGAAAAATTATCTTTTTTTAGTTGAAAATTCGTCTTTATTGGTAGAAATCAACCTTCTTGAATAAAAATTAATCTGTTTGGTTGATAATTCAACTATTCCAGTTATCATTTTAATTGAAAATTCATCTCTTCGGTTGAAAAATGAGCTATTTTGTTGAAGATTCGTTTTTCTTTTGCTGCAAATTAATTCTTTTACTGAAAATTTAACTATTCCAGTTGAAATTTTAACTATTTTGTTAAAAATTGTTTTGTTTTTTTAAGAAAAATAATTTTTACTGAAAATATAACTAACTATTCCAGTGGAATATTCCATCATTTTAGTTGAAAATTGATCTTTTTGGTTGAAATTAAACTGAAAATTCATTTTTTAACTGAAAAGTCAAATTTTGGTTGATAATTTATCTTTTTTTTTAGTGGAAAATTCATGTACTTTGTTGAAAATACGTCTTTTTTGTTAGAAATTATTCTTCTTGGTTTTCAAATTCATCTTTTTGGGTGAAAATACAGCTATTCGGGAAGATTCATCATTTTGGTTGAAAATTCATATTTTTGGTTAAAAATTCCACTACTCCAGTTCGAAGATTCGTTAAATTGGTTGAAAATTAATTGTCTAAACTGAAAATTTAACTATTCTAGTTTTTGCTCAAAATTGATATTTTTTAGTTCAAAATTCAACTATTTGGTTGAAAATTGGTCTTTTTTAGTTGAAAATACAATTTTTTCGTTTAAAATCTATGTATTTTGTTGAAAAATCGTCTTTTTTGGTAGAAGCTTATTCTTTTTGTTCGAAATATAATCTTTTTTGAAAATTCATCTTTTTGTTTGACAATTCAAGTATTTCAGTTAAATATCCGTCATTTTAGTTGAAAGTTAATCTTTTTGGTTTATCACTTTGGTTGAAATTTTTTTTTGGAAAATTAATTTTTCAACTGAGAATTTAACTATTTCATTTTTGGTTGAAAACTGATCTTTTTTAGTTTAAAATTCAACTATTTGGTTGAAAATTGATATTTTTTATCTGAGAATTCATCTCTTTGGTTGAACATTATTTTTCAACTGATAATTAAACTATTTAATTTTTGTTGACATTTTTCGATAGGACTCGTTTTTCCTTCTTCTTTTATGCATCGAAAATGAATAAGTCGAAAATTTTAATTTTAAATCAAAAGACGACAGATAAGTAAAAAAGGTTTAGAGAAGAATTGTAGCTTTTTAAAAGATATATCATTTTTCTCTCAACCATTTTTTATAAGACTTAATATTTTATTTTTTCGAACATACTACGAAAAAAATCGAAAATTCAAAGTTTGAGCCAAACGACGCAAAATATAGGAAAAAGTCTCAGAAAGTAATTATAGATTTTGAAAAGTTCTAAAATATTTTTTAGTTTGAAATACAAATTATTACATTTTTCGATGAGAATTCATATTTTTTAGTTGAAAATATAAATACTTGGTTGAGAGTTAAACAACTTTTCAAAAATTAATTTTTTGGTTGAATATTCATCATTTTAGTGAAAAAATTCATCATTCTGATTGAAAATTTAACTATTTGGTTGAAAGTTCGTTTTTTGTTTTTTGTTGAAATTTTTCTCTTTAACTGAAAACTTAACTAGTCTTTTCGGTAGAAAATCAATCTTCTTATTTTAAAGAATCATCTTTTGTTTGAAAATTCAACGATTTGGTTAAAAGTTCATCTATCTTGTTGAAAGTGCAATATCTTTGCATGCAATTTACCTAAATTAATTTTATTTAAAATAATATATTCTTCTATTATCTTGAAAAACACCCTATTGCCCCTGTTTTGAGATCATTTTGGTCTATGAAGTCTGGTAATAGCTATTTATTAAATTCGGGTACTTGAAAAGTTGAATTGCCTTCAATTTTACAACTTAACTTGACAACTGACTGTGAGGGTCTTGTATTCTTGCTCACTAATTAGCCCGAAATTTATAATTGCAGTGATGGTCAGGCGATATGGATGGACGAGAACATAAGGTTTGGCAAAACCGATCGCTGCTCAACGTTCAACAACCCTCCACTGTGTGCCAGCGGTGACTTCGAGATCAGAGTACTAGAAGTCTATGGATTCGCCGGTGCCTAAAAGCTGGAATTCTTAGGTATGTGATCAACTGCCATGTAGCAACTCTCTATCGTCGCCAAAACGTACATAGCGAGCGACTGATACTAAGATTATACGTATTCTCGTGTGTAAATATACAAAGTAACGATTTTGTTACGCGTGACTACTCCATCAATCAACGTCGTCACATCATCACATTAACTTGCAAAAAGTTAGTTACATTAACTTGCAAAGTTAACTTCTCCCCGAAAACGTATCACTTGTTAGGCAGATAGACAAAAGAATTTTCGAAAGGCCTAGACCATTTTCTACGCATTCTCTCCTCCCCCTAAAAAAAAAACAAAAAAAAAATAAAAAAAAAAACTATAGAAGAAATCATAATCGCAGTGGCAAAATTTTGACAATAATCCAAGTCGCGTACCAAGTCGTAGCGAACGAACAATTTACACAAATACTTAACTTTAATCGGACCAGAAGTATCGTCACGCATCTGTACATATTTATTTAATGATTTAATATCGTTATAGTGCGAATCCCCGTCGATGTTTGTATAAATGTTTTGTTTCGTAACATTTATTTAATTTAGCACTGTTACTCCTTTAGCTTTAATCTTTAATCCATCGTTAGAGAGTTTGTTTTTATAATTATATATAAAGTATAATATAACACACGATCTGTATATATTATAAATATGGAGTATTGAATAATGAATATTAAATATGAGATATGAAATATTAAGTATTAAATACTTAGATGTTAGACTCGGTTCAATTGTGATTGGCAGCCGATGCTGTGTTAGGAGTTCGAGTAAAGCAGTCCTCGTGATCACAAATCTATTATCGATCTATTTGTCTCTTCAATGTCGTGCGTGAATGTGGCTGATGCCATGGATTCTTTGAATCTGAAACATTTGTTAGTCCACGTCTCTATGTGATCTTGGTCTGCATCATATTAACGCTAATAACTCTTTTTCTTCCCTTAACGACCAAAGATAATTATTATTTTTCTTCTCTCTTCACCTTTTTTTTTTAAATCCTGTTTCTCCCTTTTCTTCGATTACTGTTTCCGACTTGTACAAGGTGGCTGGACCCACTTTGAGTGCGCGAAATTGACAATATGTAAGATGTTTTCAAGCCCGATGTAATGTTTATCGATTAACGCTTATTGTCGAGTGCACTGTGTGCACCCTTCATCGAGACGCGTTCGATATTGTACAAAGTACATTCGGTATATTATGCCATTAGATTCTATTGCTTAGGAGTAAGATGCTGCGATTTTCCACTAACGAGTCCCGTGCATATCAGTCTGCAACTGTCCGACTCAAGAGAAATTTTCCAAATAGTGAAGCTACTTATTACTTGTATAAAGACAAATAATTCTGATGTTTTTTTATTTTATTTTTGTTCCCCAAGGCTTTCGAATTCGGGTGATTTCTATTTTGAACACTTGTAAATTCGGAGACTTCTTTTTTTATCAATATAAGAGGCTTCCAAGATTGGTACGTTTCCAAATTGAAAAGCTTCGAAATGCGGTCGATGCTCATTTGATCGCCGTCTAGCTGCTTGTTCTACCCAAATTCTCCTCACGCAGCTGAGGTACTTCAAGACTGCTGCTGCCGACCCTTGCCAGCTCAATAAAGAATAAAGTATGAAATATACATTTTTTTATTTTGCGATTAGTAATTTAGGCAAGTAACGTATCGTTCGAATCGCCAAAAAATGTAGATTTCGAATATAATATTTAAAAAGTACTAATTGCAAAATAAAAACTTGTTATGTTTCGTATTTCATTCCTCATTAGGTACTGCTGAGAAGGATTGGTGGGAGCAGTCTGGCGGTCCCTCAGCTGCGTGAGGAGAAATTGGGCTCAAAGAAGCCATTCCTTTTTAATTTATTAGGAAGAATTAATGATTTTCTAATTCGTCACAATAATTTGTATTTCGTTGTACAGTCGTGGCATTTAATGTGAATTCTCTACCTGCGATTGATAGTTCTTCCCTGCTGTGATGCGAATCACAATGGGTAATATCCCCGTTGGTGTAACAAAGACGACGAAACGCGTTATATGGTGCATACGTAAATTTAAGAACTAAGTATAGTAGTTAAACATAAATAATATATTATATCAAACGTATATCAGATATATATTGTTGATATATTTCAAGACAAACGTACCTTCTCGAATGCAGTGTGGAGTGCCTATAAAAGTGTGAAAAACAGTAATTTTTTTTTTAATTTGAACTGAATCAAGAAGAGAATTAGAGTTAGGGATGTGCAAAAAGCCCGAAACAAGATCGATCGAGTCGAGTTGAGTCGAGTTAACTTAAAAATACTTGTCTTTTATCATCATTAGGATCAATTTCGGGCTTTGGAAGTTTGATCCAACTTGGAACTTGACAAAAAGTTTCGAATTTTTTGCACCCGCCTAATTAGAGGAATAAGGAAATAAAGACGTACGATTACCGAAGTAATCATATCTAATGATTGATTCTCGTTTCACGTGTATTGATCTTCTGGGACTGATGTGATTCAAGCCGTACCAACTGCTAGCGCTAGAAACTTTCTTTTAAGTTCAAGCCATATGACGATTATCGAAATACTTGTAAAAGAATAAGTTCATACGTGTATGATCTCATGTAATGGCGGATATTTAAGAAAATGACTTTTGTAGTCAATATATGACTGTAGATTTGTATAATCTTTGCTGGAAATTTTACAATTTTGTCCAAAGCCGTGCATAAAGTGGGAAATTAATTCCTTCAGGCCTATAAGCGAAAAATCGACGAAAGTATTTTCTTCGTGTTGTCGAAATGCACCGATGACTTACCACATGCTCATAAGTCAATTATTCAGCGTTAAGTGTACTTGCTCTGAAGGTATTTTTTTATTTCTAGAGGTTTTTCGGAAAACTAACTTTGCAGGGCTCGGATCGTGCGACTTTTTCGATTTTTTTTTTGTTGAAAAAATGCGACTAATAGATTTTTTCCATTTTTCTAAGAAGTTCGTTACACGTAGTTTCATTTTTAACACAATGATACTTGTAAAATTAAGATTCAAAACTCGAAAAATTGTACCATTTCAATTGAGAACATTAATAATTGAATAATTTCTCATTAAAGTTTTACTCTGAGAAAATTTTCAATTAATAGCGTTTGAAATTGAACAATTTCTAATTTCATGAATCCGTATTCAAAGCTCTAATTTTTTTAAATTGCAAGTCTTAACAGTTGGAGATTTTCAAGTCGAAAACGTTTAAAATCTATTAATTTCAAATTCACTTACGGTCTTCAAACTCTTTTCTCTATTCCCCACATATTTTTTTATTGAACGTTTATTCTTTTTGGTTTAAAATTTAACTATTTGGTTTAAAGTTTAATTATTTTGTTGAAAATTCAACTATTTTTTTAAAAAGTAATCTTTTTTTGATCGAAAATTTAACTGTTTTGTTGAACATTCACCTTTTTGGAGAGAAAATTCATCCTTCTGGATTGAAAATTTTATGTTCGAAAAGTCCTTTTTTGGTTGAACATTTACCTTTCTTGATTGAAAATTAGCTTTTCTGTTAAAAATTCAACTGTCTTCTGAAGAATTAGACTTTTTGTTTGAAAATTAAACTATTTTGTCAAAAAGTAATCTTTTTTTGATCGAAAATTTAACTGGTTTCTTGAATACTTGCCTTTTTGGACAGAAAATTCATACTCATGGATTAAACATTTCTCTTTTATGGTAGAAAAGTCTTTTTTTGGTTGAAAATTCAACTATTTTGTTAAAAACTAATCTTTTTTGGTCAAAAATTTAACTTTTTTCTTTCACATTCGCCTTTTTGGACAGAAAAGTCATCCTTATGATTAAAAATTCCTTTTTGGTTGAAAAATTATCTTTCTTGATTGAAAACTAGCTTTCTTGTTGAAAATTCAACTGTCTTCTCAAAAATTCGACTTTTTCTTTGAAAATTCAATTCTTTGGTTGGAAATTTAATTCATCCTTTTTGATTGAAAATTCGTCTTTTATGGTAGAAAAGTCCTTCTTTAGTTTAAAATTAAGCTTTTTTGTTGAAAATTCAACTGTCTTCTAAAAAAGTCATACTTTTCCTTGAAAATGTAACTATTTAATTGAAAATTCATCTAATATGTTGAAAATTTGTCTTTTTTTCTCAAAACTCCAACTATTTGGTCGTAAATGCAATAGTTTTGTTAAAAATGACTCTTTTTTTCGAAAATTCAACTATTTGATAAAATATTCGTCTATCTTGGTTGAAAATGATCTATTTATTGTAAATTTAAATTTTCAGACCAATGATTTCGCTATCTTCTAAAAAATTAGTTTTTTTGTTGTTGAAAATTCAGTTATTTTGTTCAAAAGTCATATTTTTTGGTCCGAAATTCAACGATTTTGTTGAACATTCGTCTTTTTGGATAGAGAATTTGTCCTTCTGGATTGAAAATTCATATTTTTTGTTGAAAATTCAACTGTCTTCTAAAAAAGTCATCCTTTTCCTTGAAAATGTAACTATTTAATTGAAAATTCATCTAATTTGTTGAAAATTTATCTCTTTTTATCAAAGTCCAACTATTTGGTTGTAAATGCAATAGTTTTGTTAAAAATGACTTTTTTTTCGAAAATTCAACTATTTGGTTAAATATTCATCTTTCTTGATTGAAAATGATCTATTTATTGTAAATTTAAATTTTCAGACTAACAATTTCGCTATCTTCTAAAAAATTTTTATTTTTTTTTTTCGAGAATTCAGTTATTTTGTTCAAAAGTCAACTTTTTTGGTCCAAAATTCAACAATTTTGTTGAACATTCGTCTTTTTGGATAGAGAATTCGTCCTTCTGGATTGAAAATTCATCGTTTATGGTAAAAAGTTATCTTTTTTGGTAGAAAATTCATCTTTCATGGTTGAAAATTATCTCTTTTGTTGAAAATTCAACTTTTAAGGGTTTTGCTTGTAAAATTGAGATATTTTGTTAAAGTTTAATCTTTTTTATTTAAAAATCGGACCATTTGCTTTGAAATTAAATATTTTTGGGTTGAAAATTCAACTATTTGGCTAAAAATTCGTCTATTTTGCTGGAAAGTTCTCAACTATTTGGTTGAAAATTATATTTTTTTGTTCAATTCAACTATTTGATTGAAAAGTAATGTTTCTGGTTCAAAAGTCAATTTTTTTCTAAACAATCTAAACCACTCGACTTTTTAACTTGAAAACTCAACTCTTTTGGTAAAAATTCGTCTTTAGATTCAAAATTCGTCTCTTTTGATTGAAAATTCGACTACTTCGTTGAAATGCAATATATTTCGTTTTGAAATATATTAATTTTATTTAAAAGAATTTATTCCCCTATTTTCTTGAAAATCACCCAATTTTGGACTGTGAAGGCTAAATTATTGAAAAATTAATAATTTCATATTCAAATTATAAAGTCTCAAATTTAAAGTCTTCAGTAATTTCAAGTTTAAAATGTTCAAAATGAATGTTTCTGAATTTTAAGATTAACCCAGATTTAGAATCCTTCAAGCTGAGTGGTTATTTAAATAAAATTGTTTATCATGCAAAGAATATTTGAAAACCAATGAGAATTATATACTCTATATTCCCAAACAAACCTGCTTTTTTTATTATCTTTAAAAATTTGATGCGACTATTTGTGGAATGTTTTCGAAAAAAAAAAATATTTATGTGACTTTCTTTGTAATTTGATGCGACTAATGTGACTTTTTTAAAGGCTTCTATTCGATCCGAGCCCTGATTTTGTTTTGGCCTTTATAATTGAATTTTGTATTAAATTTAGGTTTGGATCTTGTCTTTGGTAAGTCGACGGTGCTCGATTTTTAATCGTCGTAACGCACTACACATTGCAACATAAAATTCGTATTTATTCTCAGAAAGTGTATATTTACGTGTTTAGATCGAGTGTTGTAGAATAGAGTTTAATCGTTTAAATTATTGCGAGCGTCAAAACGTCATGACAAGCGCAGGGCACTTTTATTGACAACACGTAGCTTATAAATCTATGATTTAGTTAAAACTTTGAGGAGCCGAGCGACAAATATTTCCTCTCGATAAACAAATTTTAGTTGTGCATTTAACATGCCATTGTTAAAAATGATAATCATATCAAGTTCGGTGAAGCATCTAATCAGTCAATTACATTAGCCTGTTATACAATTCAAAAGTAAATTATTTATTTAGTTAGACAATCGTTATTTATTTATATAATAATATATGACACATCATGACAGTCGAGGAGTTGAGATTTGCAAAACATTTAATTTCCAAAATTATATGTTGATTCGAGTCGAATCAGATGCAAATGTATTGTAGGATGGTAGCATAATTTATTTTTGCGAACAAAGTGGCGAGAATTGTTTCGATGGAAAATTATTCAAGGTTAAGACTCTTAAAATTAGTTGATAAGCTTTATATTGATAAAAAATTGTTGACAATTTCCTAGTATAAAGTAGGGCTTAAATGCTTTTTTGAAATACTTTCTACTAAATCTACTACTAGGTATCTACTACTTTATTTTCGTAAATCTTTCTATTGCATGAGAGATTGTTTGCACGCCTGGCTCCTCAAAATTATTGTACACGATGCGAATGAAACAGCTCGTCAAGTTGTAATTGTTATGATGTACATCCATCTATCATACACGGAAATGTATGAATCGAAAAACGAAAGTATTATTATATATTATCCCTGAAAGATTTTTTTCATAAGCGCGAGAGTGTAGCCTAAAGGCAATCGCAAAGATTGTAAACTATATTATACGAGTACTAAAATATTGGAATGGATTGTTATTACGCTTTCCGTGTAAAACAAAATTAATGTTAATCTACCGCCAGTTATATTGTTTTCCAATCCAAGTTGTTGCCTGCCTATTATTATACATACCATATCATCGTCGTTGTCGTATAAAAGAATTGCAATTAAATAGAATTCTTGTTAAATGAACCTCTTCATTATTTCCGGGTCCAAGATTATCCAGTTAATATTTTATTTTATTATTACTAGATTTCCAGGATGTCTACTCATCTGGGAAACCTGGATTTGTCAGGGGATTTTCCATACCTGGAAAAACCTGGAAATGTCAGGGAATTTTTTCTAGAGTCAGGGAATCTTTTCGAGAGCGTGCTTACATTTTTTTAAATTGTAATATAAAATTAAACAACAAAAATTATTTATTTGTAAAAGTAGCTTTATATTACCGGATTGAACTTTTTGTTGAAAATTATTGTTTTGTTTTATTGAAAATTAATGTTTTTCACTGAAAATTGAACTATTCTATTTTTGGTTGATATTGATTGGTAGTGTTTTTGGTAGAAATTAATATTCTTGGTTGAAAAATCATCTTTTTGTTTGAAAATTCAACAGTTTGGTTGAAATTTTCTCTCTTTCGAGTGAAAAATCTTTCTTGGTTCAAAATTCAACTTATGGTAAAAATTCGTATTTCGTAGTTGAATTAAACTGTTTTTAATACAAAATGAAAATCTTTTTTGGTTCAAATGTGAACTACTACATTTTTCGTCGAGAATTCATCGTTTTTGAACGCCAATTAAAAAAAAATCAGTTGAAGATTCATCTTTCTGGCTGAATATTAATTTCTTTGACTGAAAATTAAGCTATTCAATTTTTGATTGAAAATGTATCTTTTTTAGTTGAAAATTTATGTATTTTTTTCAAAATTCGTCTTTTTGGTAGAAATTAATTTTCTTGTTTGAAAAATCATCTGGTTTATAATTCAACAATTCCAGTTAAAGATTCATCACTTTGATTGAAAATTGAACTAGTTTTGAACATTCTTCGTTTTTTTAGTTCAAAATTAATTTTTTTAACTGAAAATTTAACTACTTGGTTGAAAGTTAGTTCTCTTTTGATAAAAATTAATTTCTTTGGTTGAAGAATCGTTATTTTAATTGAAAATTCAACTCTTTGATTGAAAATTGTAATTTTTTGTTAAAAATTCGTTTTTTATGATTTGAAATTATTTTTTAAACTGAAAATTAACCTATTCCAGTCAAAAATGGAAAAGTGTTTAACAAATATTATTATTAAAATTATTATTTCAGG
>JAABKJ010002155.1:11822-28629 GCA_011634705.1 Andricus grossulariae
ACTGAAAATTAACCTATTCCAGTTAAAAATGTAAATGGTTCAAAAAATATTATTATTAAAATTATTATTTCCGGTGTAAAATTAATTTTTTTCTTGAAAATTGATCTTTTTCAGGTAAAAATTCAACTATTTTGTTAAAAATTCTTTCTTTTGTTGTTGAAAATTCACTATTTGATTGAAAATTCATATATTTTGTTGAAAAATGGCCTTTTTTGGTAAAAATGTAATCTTGTTTGAAAATTTATCTTTTTGGTTGAAAGTTGAAATATTCCAGGTCAATATTCATCATTTTAGTTGAAAATTCATTTTTTATGGTAGAAAGTTAATTTTTAAACTGAAAATTAACCTATTTCAGTTGAAGCTTTAAACTATTTTGTTGAAATTTTGTTTGAAAATTAATTTTTTTAACTTAAAATGTAACTATTCTAGTTTAATATTCCATTAGTTTAGTTTTAAATTAATCTTTTTGGCTGAACATTAATTTCTTTGACTCAAAATTAAACTATTCAATTTTTGGTTGAAAATTTATCTTTTTTAGTTGAAAATTCATGCATTTTCTTAAAAATTCATGTTTTTGTTAGAAAATTAATATTTTTGGTTGAAAATTCATCTGTTTGGTTTAAAATAAAACTATTTTAGTTGAAGGTTCATCATTTTAGTTGAAAATTCATCACTATGGTTGAAAATTGAACTATTTTGCTGAAAACTTTTTTTTGTTGTTCAAAATTGATTCTTTTAACAGAAAATTTAACTATACCATTCTTGATTAAAAATTATTTTTTTTTCATTTCAAAAATTAACCATTTTGTTCAAAATTCTTTTTCTTTTAAGTTTAAAATTTGACTATTTGGTTGAAAATTCATATATTCTGTTGAAAAAAAGTCCTTTTTGGTAGAAATTCAATCTTACTGTTTGAAAATGAATCTTTTTGGTTGAAAATTCAACTATTCCAGAAGATTCATAATTTTAGTTGAAAATTTAAAATTCAACTATTTTCTTCAACATTTTTTTTTTTTTTTTAAATTCGACTCTCTAATTGAAAATTTATCTATTTTGTTGAAAAATACTCTTTTTTGGCAAAAATGTAATCTTTTTGCAAATTCACATTTTTGGTTGAAACTTGAACTACTTGGTTGAAAGTTAAATTGCTTTGTTAAAAATTCCTCTTTTTCGTTGAAAATTACACTATTCTAGTTAAAGATTCATCAATTTAGTTGAAATTAATCTTTTTTTATTTAAAATTTAACTATTTCAGTTGAAGATTCATCATTTTAGTTGAAAATTCATCACGTTGGCAGGTAATTTAACTTTTTCCTTAAAAATTAATTTTTTTCTTCTTAAAAATTAATTTTTTTAACTAAAAATTGAACTATTCCATTTTTGTTTGAAAATTTAGATTTTTTAGTTCAAAATTTAACTCTTTTGTTGAAAAATGTTTTTTTTTTAGTAGAAAATTCAACTATTTGGTTAAAAATTCGTGTTTTGTTGAAAAATCGTATTTATTGGTAGAAAATAAATCTTCTTGTTTGAAAATTTATCTTTTTGGTTGAAAATTCAACTATTCCAGTTAAATATTCATCATTTTAGTTGAAAATTCATTTCTTTTTGAAGAAAATTGATCTACTTGCTTGAAAGTTAAACTCTTTTGTTAAAAATGCATCTTTTTGGTTGAAAATTCATAATTTTGGATGAAAATTCATCACTTTGGTTGAAAATTGAACTATTTTTCTAAAAATTCGTTTTTTTGTAGAAAATTAATTTTTTAAACTGAAAATTCAACTATTCCCTTTTTTGTCGATTATTGATTTGTTCTAGTAGAAAATTCAACTATTTGGTTAAAAATTCATGCATTTTGTTAAAAAATCATATTTTTTTGTAGAAAATTCAACTCTTTGGTTAAAAATTCATCTAGTTGAAAATACAATATTCTTACTCAAAAACTTAGGAATTTGAAGAGTCTTAAATTGAGTTTAATATAATAACTATACTATTTTATTGAAATATGCACTGAATTTCAGGTATATAAAAATAAAATAAAAATTTGTTTTAAATTGTTCAAATTCTTGGAATTTAGGCACAAATTAAAGAAATGATTAATTATGTTTTTAGTATTATGTATTCGTTTAATTAATCGATGGTGATAATATATTTAAGAATATCTCGTAATATAATTTATCAAAGCTTCCTAAATTAATTTTATTAATTGCAACCCTAGAAACTTGTACCATTGAGAAACTTAAAATCAAAATTAAATTAAATAAAAAATAAAATAAAAAATAAATTAAATTTAAATTAAACTTATCCTTTAATAAAGTTACTTTCACTGTTACACTTTTAGATATTTGTAAAGTTTGAAAAAAAAACATTTTTTATAAAAAAAACTTGCGAAGTTTGATACATATTCTAAGTCGATTGTTAAAAAATAAAGCAAAATACTTGAATGCAATTAAACCTGTAAAAATTTTGAGATATCGGGAAAAAACCTGGAATTGTGAGGATTTTTTTTCCAGGATTTGAGTAGACATCCTGGATATCTTAATTTGGTTCGATATGCGGATGGAAAATCTTAATGCTAATATCCAGATTATCTTTTATAACTAGTCTTCATTTATGCTGATTTATTCGAGGATTTATTTTAATTAGATATTCAAAAGCAAATAAACGCTTGCCTTGCATTATTGTAAACTGTGGTCTGATCACACATAGGCGCAGTAACTTTTCTTCATCTGCAAAAAATTATTTTAAATTTTCCTTAAAAATTAATTTTGCAAAATGAAAAATCATTTTTGATTTTCCCAGGAATCTTAAGAAAAGTTTTTGCTCAGTTCAACTTTTTATAAAAAAAATAATTTTGTTTATATTAATTAATTATTTAAATAATTTTATCAACACAAATAAATTTTAACGATTGAAAAATCCCGCAAAGTAAAATTACCGAATAATAAAATTCCTGACAGAAAATTACCGAATTATAAAATATCCGAACTAGAAAATTCCCGAATTTCAACAATTAAATTTTTTTATAAATATTATTTATTTACTAAAAATACAATGATCATAGTCAAATATTTTTATCAAAAAATTAAATTATTTTTATTGTTTAAAGTTTCTAAAATTATTGTTTGAATTTACAATAACAGTAGTTGAAGAAAATGTTCATCCAGAAATACATTTTCTTCAATTATTGTTATTTTATATTCAAACAATAATTTCAGAAACTTTGAATATTAAAAATAATTTTTTTCCATAACAATATTTGACTATGGTATTTTTAATGAATAAATAATATTTGTGAAAAAAATTTGTTTAATTGTTTAAATTCGTGAACTTTCAAATTCGGTAATGTTATAAACTTCCGGGAATTTTATTTTTCGGGATTTTTCAGTCGTCCCAGAGATTTATGTAATTTTTCCAATTATTAAATTTTAAATTAATTTGTATCATAAAAATATTTTTCTTAATCATTATATTTATTTCAAATCTTTTGTTGAAAATTAGTCTTTTTTAATTAAAAATTCATCTGAAATCGTAGAAATTGCATCTTTTTAGGTTTCAAAAAAAAATTTTAATTTGAAAAGATTTCAAGAAATTTAAAACAAATGTAGATTTTCGAAGATTTTGAAATAAATTAATGAAGGTTTTTACGATTTTTGAAAGCTTTTGAGAAAATAAAAAACTTTTCTCAAGATTCATGGGAAAATTAAAAATGATGGTTTATTTTGCAAAATCGATTTTTAAAATAATTTCTAAGGGTGTCCAAGGAATACTGGAAAAATTTAAGTCAATTTTTTTAATTTTGAAAGATTGACCTGCTTAGTTGAAAGTGGAATTGTATTTTGTTAAAAATTCATATTTTTTTGTGATGATTCATCATTGAAGTCGAAAATTCATCTCTTTGATAGAAAAGTTGAACTATTATATTGATAGATTTTTCTTTTTGTTTGGAAATTAATTTTTTTTTGCTGGAAATTCAACTATTTCATTTTTGTTGTTGAAAATTTATCTTTCTTATTTGGAAATTCCACTATTTGGTTGAAAATTCGTTTTTTAACATCTTTTTTAGTTGAAAATTCCTCTGTTTGGTTAAAATTTCCTCTTTTTTTGGTAAACATTTAACCTTATTGTCTGCAATATCATCTGTTTGATTAAATATTTAACTATTTTATTGAAAATTAATTTTATTTGGTTGAAAATTAATTTCGGTAACTGAAAATTTAACTTTTTCATTTTTGGTTGGAAATTTGTCTTTTTATTAAAAAAATGATCTTCTTGATTGAAAATTAAACTATTTGGTATGTTGGGAATTAAAGCGGTTCAAATGGAATTTAATGTAGTGCCCATATTATTTTTTTAAAAGAATTTGTTACCCTATTTTCGTGAAAAATCTCCTTATTCTCCTTTTTTTAGAGCATTTTGGCCTATGAAGCCAAAATTTTGAAAATTTAGAAGCCAAAAAATTATCGATACAGTTAATCAAATGTCTTTTTTGTTTGTTTCTTGTATGTAAAAGTAGGGTGGTCCTTATTTATATTGTGAACATTGGTTTAAAAATATTTTTGTTCTGATCCCTTAGTTTTGTTTATTTGTTCCATTTTTTGTTAAAAATATATCTTTTTTAGTTGAAAATTCCACTGTTTGATTGAAAATTTGTATTTTTAAATCTTTTTTAGTTAAAAATTCATTTTTTTGTTTTTAAAAATCCATTTTTTAAACTGGAAATGCAACTATTCCATTTTTGGTTGGTAATTGATCTTTTTGGTTGAAAATTCAACTATATGGTCTACAATTAATTTTTTTAAAATGAAGATTCATCTCTTTGATTAAAGATTCATCTTGTTTGGTAGAAAATTAATCTTCTTGGTTGAAAATTTACATTTTTGGTTGAAAATTAATTTCTTTGGGTGAAAATTGAACTATTTTATTTTTCGTTGAAAATATATCTTTTTTTTTGTTAAAAATTCAACTATTTGGTTGAAAATTAATATATTGTGTTAAAAATTAATTTTTTTGGTTTAATTCAACTATTTTTGTTTTGAAATATTTTTTTTTTCTGAAATGTCAACTATTATATTTTTCGCGAGAATTTATCCTTTTTGTTTGAAAAATTAACATTTGACTGAAAAATTAACTAATTTATTTAAAACTATTTGTTTGAAACTTAATTATTTTGGTTAAAAATTCATTGTTTTATTGAAGATTTATTTTTGTAACTGAAAATTTAACTATTCTTTTTTAGGTTGAAAAGTTATCTTTTTTAGTAGAAAATGCACCTTTTTGGTTTAAACTCATTTTTTTTTTGAAGATTCATTATTTTAGTTGAAAATTCATTTCTTTAGTTGAAAATGTAACTATTTTGTTTAAAATTAATTTTTTCTTTTTGCTTTAAAACTATTTATTCATAATTCCATAATATGCTATTAATTAAAAATAAATTCACGTGCCCTCCAATGATGTAACCTCGTCTCTATTATTATGAAAATTATAATTATTCTTTAAAAATAGCTGGTGTCAAGATGACGTCATTAAAAAGTTGAATAAAAAGTTAATTATTTTTACACGTATTGTGTTTTCTTCGCTATTAATGCGTTTATGTCGCGCAAGTAGCTATTCAAGGCTAAAGGTCTTTTACTTGTTTTTTATTTTGTTTGCACAATACTCGAGTAAACTATTTCCAATGGAATGCACTTGAATTAATTCCCTATCGCGAGCAATTCTTATTATAATGAACACTTGTGTATAATTAATATACAAAAGAATGGTTATCGCTGTCTGTCTAATTTCCATTAAAAATTGTAAAATTGTTTATAAATATAAATATATGAGACAAATCTTAAATCAATAAATTCATGATATATATATATATATATATATAAATAATAATAATCGCAGCATGAAGCTGGTTCACAGAGATGCTTTTATTTTTTATTCCTGTTTTTAAATTGTTTCGTTTTATTAATTAATACTTAGAAATACATACGCGTAAAATGAAACTATGTTCAATTGATAATATATATAAAATTCTTCGGGAACAATTTTAAATCTTCAGAATTGTACAACAAAATGAAAATAATAATTGGAAACTAATATTATAACTAGTCCGGTTCTGGCCCACGGTTCTTTTCCGAGCTAAACGACAGTAAACCAGACTGGTCATTTACCGACAGACGATAATGGTTTGTGTACGTGCTATGTCATCAGTCGGTAAGGTAGATCCTTTCATAACCGCCAGAAATCTGATACCTATCAGGAGCATACGTTGCCGTCCGATGATAGGGCAGGAACCTACATTACCGAACAACGGTAAGGTAGAAAGTTGTATTACCCTTGGTCGATAATGTCGGAATATATATCACATACAGCCGATAAAGTAGACATTTAGGTATTGGTAAAGTAGAAATGTAGATTGCCTTCTGTAGGTAAAGTAGGAATCTGACATATTCTGGACACAGTCGATGATGCAGGTTTTTGCTTTACCGATCAATACTTAAGGGTCCCAGTTGGGTGGTGCATGAGTCTTGGGGTCGTAGTCTATTATCAGTCGGTAATATAGGTTCCTACTGGATGTCCTATTGATATCGGTTAGGAAGGGATCTGCATTACTGACTGGTGGCATCATAGCTCGGACACGAACCGTTTTCGTCTTCTGAAGGTTTAAAATTATTTTTTTGTTTTCCAATCCCCGTTCCAAATTAATATGTGATTTTTTAAAATGTGTCTTACAAGTAAGACCATGCAAGAACTAGGCATTCAAAATTAATTTTTTTTAAATTTGATAATGTTCTAAAGTGAACATTTCAAACTTGAAATTGTTATTTTTTTCAAAATAATTAAATTGTTCAATTCAAAACTGGAATCATAGTAATCTTGTTTTATATTTATATATTATTGAAAGAAAATGTAGCGCGCGTATAATATTGCTAGTAGACTGATAAACTTTAAAAATAAATTTATTATTCGAAATTTTTATTTTGTATTAAAAATAGTTTTTTTTTCAAATCGAAAAAGTGCATAATGATGAATAAATGTCGATTTGAATGAATTTCAAAGCGAGGAATTGATCTATCTATCTATCCATCTATGAGACGATATAAAAAATAAATCTTGAATGGCTTTGATTGAATCGAATTTGTTTTTCTTCAGACTTTATCGCCTCTCTGTATTATCATAATTCATAATCGCACTGCGACATGAATGTTCGACCATATGTTAGTTATTTGTTGGCAAATAATGGCACGTACGAGTTAAGGATGTCGAGAACAAGGCAGGCACGTCAGTCTGAATGCGAGGAACCGGACCTCGTTAGTCGATAAAACCGATTCGAGCAAGTAAAACGTGCGAAGTGCGAAGGCTAAGTCTTATTGTTGATTACTTAAAAGCCAGCATTCATGCATTGGGAAAAAATTACTTCTTCTTCAAACTACAAATCAAGGTTTGTTCCAGTGTCAAAAGAATAATTGCCTTTTTTTTTTTAAATAGCGATTTAAAATTTTTAATTTTAATTTTAATTGTTTTTATTATTATTTATTATTATGGTATATTATATATATTATTATATCATAATAATATGATTATTATATTACATATTATTATTGTATTTTATTTGTATTATTATTATTCTAATTTTAAAATTCTTAAAAAGTTTATATTTTTTTTTGCGAAATCTTAAAAAATTCACATTTTATTTAAAATATTTTTAAATACATATTTTCAAGTTTGAAATTACTTTTTTATTGAATAAGTTAACAATTGCATTGTAATTTTTTTAAAAGTTGTAACCGAACGTATTTTAAATCGCATATGATTGGATAGATTTCTCTTTCAAAATTGTTAAAAATTTCCGCTTATAAAATAAATTCAGTGTCTAATTGTGATAATAGATAATATTTTGAATATTACAAACCTTATTTCGTTTAAATTTTTTAAAATGTATTTTGTTGTATTTGTATTTTTTTGCATTCATAGTTGTTTGAATAATTTAAAATTCAAAAAGGTTTAAAAAAATGTAGAGTTGAAAAATTTTCGAAATAATATTTTGAATATTTTTAAGGATTTTGAAAGATTTTAGTAAAATGAAAAAAATTTCTCAAGATTCCTGGGAAAATTGTAGTTTTTATTTTGAAAAATTAATTTTTAAAGAATATTTTTAAATATTTTAAAATAAATTTTGATGAATCAATAAAATTGAACAATTAGTAATTTAAAATAAATTCGAATCATTTTAAGAGATATTTAAAGTTTTCTAAATATTAACAAAATATTTTAAAACTTGAAAAGATTTTTTTTTTAATTCTAACTAAATATAGATTTTTGATGATTTGGAACAAAAAATTTAGAAGCTTTTTAACCATTTTGAAAGGTTTCGAAAGAATAAAAACATTTTATTAAGATTCCTAAGAAAATTGACAATTATTTTTTATTTTATAAAATTCATTTCAAAATTAATTTGCAAGATTTAAAGCAATTTTTTTATTTTGTAGAATTTAAAAAAAATGTTAGGAAAAATTCATAAACAATTTAAAATTTGAAAAGTTTTCAAAAAAATGTGAACAAAATACATTTTTAAAAATTTTAACAAAATAAGGTTTGTAATATTCAAAATATTATCTATTATTACAATTAGACATTAAATTTATTTTATGACCGGGATTTAATAAAATTTTGAAAGAGAAATTTATCCAATCATTTGAAATATGATCAATTTCATATTAAATGATATAATGCAATTTAAAATACGTTCGGTTACAACTTTTAAAAAATTTCCAATTCAATTTTTAACTTATTCAATAAAAAAGTAATTTCAAACGTGAAAATCTCTATTTCAAAATATTTTAAAGAAAATGTGAATTTTTTAAGATTTCGCAAAAAAAAATTATAAAGTTTTTAAGAATTTTAAAATTAGAATAATAATAATACAAATAATATAAAATAATAATATATATAATATACCATAATAATAAATAATAATAATAAAAAAAATTCAATTGAAATAAAAAATTTCAAATGGTTTCAAGAGAATAAAAAATATGTATTCGCATACCTGGAATAATTTAAAATAATTTTTTCTATTAAAAAATCAATTCTTAAAGAAAATGAAAAACGATTTCAGAAGATTTCTGAAAAAGTGAAAAAAATTGGAATACTTTTATGCAAATTTTGTTAATTTTGAAACATTTGTAAGCAATTTTAGGAAAAACTCAAATAATTTTAAAAGATATTTAGAAGTTTTAAAAAAAATTTCGAAAATAATTTGAATTTTGAACAATTTCGAAAAAATATAGATTTTTAAAGATTTCGAAATAATGTTTTTAAACTTTTTAATGATTTTGAAAGATTTTAAAAAAAAAAAAAATTGATTAAGATTCCTGGGAAAATTTTTAATGTTTTTTTACTTTGAAGAATTAATTTCAAGAGAATATTTTAAAATATTTAAAAACAAATTTTGATGAAGAAATAAAAATTGAACAATTATTAATTTAGAAAAAATTCAAATAAGCTTAAGAGGTATATAAAAGTTTTGAAAATATTAAAAAATGATTTGAAACTTGAAAAGATTTTTATAAATGTTTAACTGAATGTACATTTTTGAAGATTTGGAACAAAAAATTTAAAAACTTTTAAGGAAAGGTTTCAAGAGAATAAAAAAAGTTTCTAAAGGTTCCTGAGAAAATTGTAAATAATTTGTATACTGAAAAATTAATATAATAATATTAAGTATATTATTATATATTAAAAATAATACTAATATATAATTAAGAAGATTTTTAAGGAACTTTTTTAATTTTGAAAGATTTAAAACAAAATTAAGAATAAATCTAATCATTAAAAAAAATAATGTAGAAATTTTAGGAAAAATTTCAAAAATAATTTAAAATTTGAAAAGAAGCAAGGTTTGTTCCAGTGTCAAAAGAATGACTGGGTATTGCTTTTCTTTTTTAAATAGCCAGCATTCATAGTTGTTTAAAGTTCCTTTGGACAAAATAAAGTTTATAATATTCAAAATTTACAATATTATCTATTATAACAATAAGACAGTGAATGTATTTTTTGACCGGGAATTTAAAAATTTTGTTGAAAAAAAATCTATCCAATCCTGTTCAATTGTTAACTTGTTCAATTATGACATCATTCGGTTTGGATTCAAAAATCATTTACTTAAAAATAATTTTAAACTTGAAAAGATTCCAAAATATCTTGAATAAAATGTAAAAATTTTAAATAAAAAGAAAAAAATTATTTAAAAAATAATCAAGAAAAAGTTAAAATGACTTCAGAATATTTCTAAAAATGTAAAAAAAAATTGGAAAATATTCAGGCAAATTTTTTTATTTCAAAGGGTTTTTTAAAAAATGTAGGAAACCCCCATTTATTTTAAAAGATATTCAGAAGTATTTACAAAAATTTCAAAACTAATTTAAAATTTGAACAATTGTGAAAAAATAAAGATTTTTAAAGATTTCGAAATAATATTTTGAAGCTTTTTAATGATTTCGAATGATTTGAAGATAAAAAAATTATCAAGATTCATGGGAAAATTTTAAATGTTATTCCACTTTAAATAATTAATTTTAAGAGAATATTTGCAAGCATTTAAAAACAAATGTGGATGAATGAATAAAAATTAAGCTATTAATAATTTAGAAAAAATTCAAGTAAGTTTAAGAGACATTTAAATGTTTTGAAAATATTTTTAAATAATTTAAAACATGAAAAGATTTTAAAAACTGCTTAAATAAATGTTGATTTTTGAAGATTTCTAAATTATATTTTGAATCGTTTTAAGGACTTCGAAATATTTTACGTTAATAAAACAAATTTTTCCAAATTCCTGGGAACATCTTTTATGATTTTTTATTTAAAAAAATTACTTTTAAGAGAATATTTAAAAATATTTCCAAATTGTAAGAGAGAGAATCTGCCAGATTTTAGTGCAAATTTGTTTATTTTTGCAGAATTTAACCAAACATTTCAGAAAAATTCAGATAATTTAAAAATATTTATAAGTTTTGAAAAGATTCAGAAACAATTTAAGATTTAAAAAGATTTAAAAAAATTGTAATAAAATTAAAATTTGGGAAGGTTTCAAAAAATGTACGCTTTTTAAGAATTTTGAAAGGTTTCAAGGAAATGAAAAACTTTTTCTAGAGATTCCTGCGGAAATTTTAAATATTTTTTTTTTTTATAATTAATTTAACGTTAAAAAAGAAACTGATTTAATTCAAAAGCCTTGGTAGTTGAACGTCATAATCAAACACTATTATTAAATTGCAAATTATTTTCAAATATTGTTTAAGTCGAAAATATTACATTTTTAACCCACTCAATTAAACAACATTTAATTAAGAAAAAGAATGTTTTAATATCTAGCGATATTTGACTGTTTATTCAAAATCAACAATTATAATTCAAATATACAAAACTGAATAATTTGAAAATTAATTTTTTTAAATACCTACAAAGTCTTGAATCGTTAAAATTTCAAAGAGATAAATTTAAGTATTGAACGTTGCAATTTGAATTGCTTTATTTAAAAATATTTAATTTGTAAGCGAAATTGTTGAAAAAAAAACAATTATTAATTCGAAAAAATTCGAGTAAGTTACAGAGATATTTAGAAGTTTTAAAAAGAATCAAACTTCATTTAAAACTTGAAAAGATTAACATTTTTTTTATAAAGTGCAGATTTTGAAGGTTATTAAAGATTTCAGCAGGTTTTAAGATAATAAAAAAATGTCTCAAGATTCCTGAAAAATTAGTTTTAAGCGAATATTTAAAAACAAATTCTGATGAATAAATAGAAATTGAACAATTATTTATTTTAAAAAATTGTATTAAGTTCAAGAGATATTTAAAAGTTTTGAAAATATTTAAAAATAATTTTAAACTTGAAAAGATTTAAGAAAGTTGTAAAGTAAGAAGATTTAGTTAAGATATTAAGACGATACTTTGGAAGATTTTGAACAAAAAATTTAGAAGCTTTTTAATCATTATAGATAACTTATAAAGATTCCTAGAAAAATTGAAAATGATTTTTTATTTTGAAAAATTAATTTCAATAAAATATTCAAAAATATTTTAAGACTTCCAAAATTTTCAAAAATAATGTGCAAGATCTGAAAGCAATTTCTTAATTTTGCAGGATTTGAAACAAATTTGAATATTCTTAATGATTTTGACAGGTTCCAAGATAATGAAAAAATTTTCTTAAGATTCGTGGGAAAACTTGATATTATTTTTGAATAAAAAAAATTATTTCAAGAAAATATTTCAAAACAAAAACAAATTTTCATCTATAAATAACAATCGAACAATTATTAATTTGTAACGTAATTTTTAATATTTCTCTGTAACAATTGCTTATAACGATATAATTTTGAAAATTTACCAATTTTTTTATCCATTCTTCAATATAGGGTAATGGCCGGGATTTTTTCCTCGATTAAAACGGGCACCCTGTACTAATTTTTGTTAAAGTTCGTTTTTATTATTTTAATTTTGTTTTTTATTATTTGTTATTACGGTTGTTGGGGTGAAAAAACATGTCACAACTGGATAATTTAAAAGCATTAATTAATTTTTTGTTTTCTTAAAAATTGTGATTGTTAAATAGATGAAATAAAAAATGATAAAATGATGAGAATTTGTTTTTTTTTTAAATATATATAAAAATTTTTCTTTTTTTCAAATAAATACAAAAATTTGGTAGTGACTGTGTTAAATGAGTTATTACTATGGATAGTGAGTACTGAGTATATCGACCGCTGTCGTGATAAGACGCCCTACGAATTCTTAATTAAGGACTTTAATCGAACGACCCCTTTTTTACTTGTTCAGTGCCATTATTATGTTTTCCTTGAGGCGACGATACTTAATGACACTAGCAATTAATCGATTTTTTTTTACAAACTCAGTCTCGTAAAATGAGCACAGTGCAATCAAATCTTTCATTTAAATTATTTAAATATCTATGAAAATTGATATTATTATTTTTAATACTATTTATTTTTTATCGTATATGATATAAATAATATTTATTTTAATTATTATATAATTTAAATAATATTTATAGTTTTGACTTACGGTGGGGCTGAACCAAATTTAATTAATGAATGCATATGGGATTTTCTGGTTGATTATGGTTCCCTGGAACCACATGAAAGTTTGCAGATCAAATTTAAAATCATTGCCTGAGCCCCTTTTGAAACAAGACAATTTTTGTTTTTATAAATTAGGGTATTTTTCACAAAAATAGTTGAATTTTCGGGGGAAAAAAATTATCAACCAAATAGTTGCATTTGCAATCACGTATTTAAATTTTCGAGCAAAAGAGACGATTTTTTAACAAAATAGTTGAATTTTCAAACAAATGGTCGAATTTTCAAACGTAAAAGATTTAACTTCAACCAAAAATAGCTGTTTTTTCTACCAAATAATTTTCAAGCCAAAAAGACTAATTTTTTAGAAAAAAATTGAGTTTTCAATCCAAAAGGACGAATGGTCTATCCAAAAAAATAAATCTTCAATAAAACAGTTAAATTTTTGACCAAAGAAAGTAATTTTTTAGCCAAACAGTTAGATTTTTAATCTGCAAAGATGTACTTTCAACCAAGTAATTGAATTTTCAACTAAAAAATTAGTTTTTAATCAAATAGTTGAATTTTGAAATAGAAAAGATAATTTCTCAAACAAAAATAGTACATTGCTCTGGCTAAAAAGCCAAAGCAAAGTTAAGAATTTCAGAAAAAAACCTCAAATTTCTATTAATTATCTAGGAGAAGATAGTTATAAAGAATAATAATTTGTTTAAACAATTATGTTTGTTAAATTTCATTATTTATTACCACAATCTAAGTGAAAAGTAGATAAAATGTTGAAAATTTCAGAAAAAAACGGCGAATTTCTACCATTATTCAAAGAGAATGTTATTGAAAATATTAATATATTGTTTAAACAATTATTTTTGTTAACTTGAACTAATTTTCACCTTACTCTAATTGAAAAGTGGGCAAAAAGTGGAGAATTTGACAAAAAACTGCAACTTTGTAGCATTATTATAAGAGAATATTATTATAAATAATAATGAATGGTGTAAACAATTATTTCTGTGAAATTTAATCGACTATTGCCTCTCTTTAACTGACAAATTAGTCTACAAGAAAGGGTTTCGTCGTTTTAGGTACTTATATTTTTTGTTCTATGTCAATTTTGGGTCCAATGTCAATTTTGGGCCTAATGCCCATATTGGGTCCTTGGTCAATTTTTTACCACATTTCAATTTTGGGCCCCACGTTAGTTGTAGGCTATATGGCCATATTGGGTGCTATGAAAGTCTTGGGCCCCATGTCTATTTTGAGCCACGTGCCGAATTTGGACCAGATATCACTTTTGGGCCACACGTCAATCGTGGGCCCTATGTTTATTTCGGGCCCCATATAAATTTTGAGCCCTGTATCTATTTTGGGCCCTATATCAATTTTGGCATCAATTTCACAATTGGGCCCTATGTAAATTATGGGCTCTATTTCACTGGCTCTATACCAATTTGGGCCATATACCAAATTTTTGACACATGTATATTTTGGGACCTATGTCAAATTTGTGCCTTATATCAATTTTGGGCCTTATGTCACAGGGCTCATATAAATTGTGAGCCCAATTTCACTGGGTCCTATACCAAATTTGGTTCACATGTCAATGTTTTGCCCTGTATCAATTTTGGATCCTGTGTCTATTTTGGGTCCTGTATCAATTTTAGGATCTGTGTCAAATTTGAGCCCAATGTCTATTTTGGACCCTATATCAAATTTGGGCTTTATGTCGAATTTGGGTTCCTTATATCAATTTTGGGCCCTGTGTCACTTTTGCGCCCTATGTCTATTTTGCGCCCTATGTCTATTTTGAGCCCTATACCAATTTTGGGCCACATACAAAATTTGGGCCATATATCCCTTTTTTGGTCTATATTTAGTTTGGGCCCTATATCTATTTTTGGCCCTATGCCAATTTTGGGCCATATGTCTATTTTGGGCCCTATATCAATTTTGGGCTCTATTTCATAATTGGGCCCTATGTCAATTTTGAGTTCTATGTCTATTTTTGGCATCATGTCGAATTTGGGCCATATATAAATTTTGGGTTCTGTACAAATTTTGGGCCAAATGCCAAATTTGGACCAGATGTCAATTTGGTTAAATAATTTTTTTTCTCGAAATTTTTTTTTTTTTAATAAAAATTATTACTGTTTGTCTACTTGAATATTTATCAATATTGTTTCATTATTTTTTAATTATGTAAACAAATGCCATTTGTTTAAAAAAGTTTTTTTTCTAACAATTCGTGGAACTGGCAGCTTATTATCGTTAAGAACATAAATTTATTTTAAAATATTTTTCCAATTAAATTAATTAAATTAAATATATATTTAATTTTTTATAAATTTATATAAATAAATTATTATTTATTTTCAACAAGCTTTAATTTTTTCAAATAATAATTTATTGTTTCAACAATTGGAAAATATTTGGAAATAAATTTATGTCACTTAATCATAATGAACTGCCAGTTCGACGAACTTTGGGATAAAAACATTTTTTAGACAAATGGAATTTGTTGAAATAATTACAAATTAATTAACCAATGTTGTTGAATATTCCACTAGAACAATAATAATTATTTTTAAAAAATTCTCAAGCAAAATTATTCAAACAAATGGAATTTGTTATATTTAAACAAATAGAATTTGTTTAAACAATTAAAAATTAACCAAACGATGTTGATAAATATTCCACTGAAGAAATATTAATAATTTTTAATAAAAATAAGAATTAACAAAAATTTTAACAAATTTCATTTGCTTAAATAAATTGAAAAATAATGAACCAAAGTTAACAAATACTCCACTAGACCAATAGTAATAATTGTTAGGGGAAAAAACGAATTTTACCAAAAAAAATTTTTTTAACAAATTCCATTTGTTTAAATAATTAAAAATTAATTAACCAATGTTGATAAATATTCCAGTAGACCAATATAAATAATTTAAAGTAAAAAAAAGACGAGAATACAGTGCTCAAAAGGTCGATTACATGGAGAATTTATATTTTTGGTTTTAGGGGTAGTTTTCAGGGACCCGTGGGGTGTCTTAGGGGTGTCAACCTCATATGTCTGATACATTAAATTCTTAGTTGGATAATTCTGAATAAGCCTCTATACTTTCCCGTCACATTTTCCCAAACCCTAAAAAATTATTCCAAAAACTCAAAAACGTGATTTTTCCCCGTGCACTTTACATGGGAAACTTCAGGTCAAAACCGGCACCTGCTAAAAAAAAATAAAAAAAAATAAGGAATTTCTTTTTTCGGATCTGGGATCAAATGGGGGGGGGGTTGTTGCCCTCTAGCATGGACAAAAAATTTTCCATGCATTTTTGGACCACCCTGATGGATACCCAACCGAAACTATCAAGATTTCTGCCTGGGGCTATGAAACCCTAAACATTGAAAATAAGTTGAAAAATGTGAAAAAACCGCGACTTTCTAACTCTATTCTAAGAAAAAATGGCTAAAAACAATAATAAATTGTTTAAAAAATGTATTTAAACATCTAATTATCAGTATAAAGTAGTATTTCATGTATTAAAAAAAATTGTATGTAAAAAACCGCAAAAAAATCATAATTAGCATCAAAAACTCGCAAAACCCAATTTTTCACTTATGGGGTGTTTTTGGGACATTAATCGGAAAGAAAATAGAAAATGTTGGAGTCTACTTTGCTAGATAAGTAGATTATACCAATTTATATTTGTGAATTG
>JAABKJ010002156.1:0-28627 GCA_011634705.1 Andricus grossulariae
TATATACCCATCCACACATCACTACTTTACCGCCGAGCAATTCACGCCTACCCCGAAAGGGAAACGGCTTAATGATATAATAATAATAAATTGATTGTTCATAATTGAGGAATATTCCCAACAATTCATCAACATTATATCGTCATCTTGCATCCATCATATTCAAGTAGGTAATTTTTACACCAAATTCGATATCAGTGCTGTTCATTTGTAATGTATTAAATATTCACATGACAATGACCAGTTTGATTGCTAATTATTATATTGATTTGAAAATTGTCTTTGGTACCTTATTTCACAATAAAAAAATCTGATGAGGCTCCTCAATTCTTTTATTTCTGTTTATTTAATTAATAATATAGTTTATATTAAAGAAAAACGTTGTATACTAAATTAAAATGAAAGTAATTAAATTTTTTTTCTTAGTAAAAACAAAATTTTGCAGCGTATATACGCAGATTTGAATTAGCGGGATACTTATAGCTGATTCAGATTAAGAGAGTAGATTTGAAAATTGCAATAAATCCTTACTCATTTGAAGTATCGTAACTTGAATTTTTCAATCTAAATAAGCACAATATCTGGAAAAAGTAGAACGAGGAATTATCTGTTACTTCGCTTGCTTTCGTAATTCGCTACTCGATATGGTAAACTGATCCAATGAGTGGGTGTAGGTCAGTCGACATTATTCCACTATTCCTCAGTGTCCCCGTAGTTTTATGTCGACATCTCGAGAATACTTTATTTCCAAGAGATTCTTGGAATGTTTCGAGAAAGATGAAACCATTTCGTTCCTGGCGATTTTGTAATACAATTTTTTTTCTATTTTATCATTTTGCCCGCCTCCATCACATCGAGGCGCGAAATATGTTCCTGTTTCTGTATCTGATGCAACGCGATTTTTAAATTCTCCTTTTTTGTTGCTCGAGGCAGTCAGTGTTGATCGTGACCACTCTCAGAGCGGACAATTGATGAGAAAGAGCTGCATTAAATAAAAATTTGTTTTACAATGTAAGCAGACCAGCAGCAAATCGAGACTGAGGGTGACAATAATTTACGAGAAAAAAATAGTTTCTTGTGAATGTTCACAAACTCCACAGGATACGAAGCGTGTGGTAAAACGAATAAGGTTCATGCTCAGCAATAAGTTCGGAGGACGGGAAAACAATTTTGAAAGATTATGAAGGTGCAGAAAATTATTGTGCTAATTAAAAAATTCAGCGAAATGTCAACGACGGTTGAATTTTATATTAAATCAGAGGTTTATTTCATTGACATTTCGATGAGCATAAAGTGATTTTAGCTTGAGCTATTTATTAGTGTCTTAGTATATCTGATAGAATAAGTGGTATTTAAATCAGTCTGGAACCAATGTAACGTATCTCATGTTTTTATAACAGTTTTGTATAATCATATGCGTATAATTCAAATAAATTACAAATGCTAGTAAATTTTTTTCTTAGGATATGCATGACAAAGTAAATTAAGTTTTTAGTATTTTATTAGAGACTAGCAATTACATGCGCGCTACACCACGCAGGAAATATTGCATCGCTAATTCATCAAATATAAATATAAAACAATATTACTGTATGATTCAAATTTTAAATTGTAGAGTTTATTAGCCAAAAAAAATTATAATTTGAATGACAAGGTTTTATTTTGCATGTAAAAATTGTTTTTTATTTTTGAGAGATCAACGCTAATGGGGGCTTGGAAAATTAAAAAGCTATCTCAACAGTATTCAGTTTTTAATCCTTTTTTCGGCATTTTTCGATTGTGCAATTGTTAAATTTTGAATCGATATGTATAAGTAATTTATTATTTATTTTTAATTTTTTCTCTAGTCCAGTCAACAACATAACATCAAAATTCAGTAATTGTTGATGTTTCATTCCTTCGAATTGTTTTTAAATCCAGAAATTCTATATATTTATTTTCATTATGTTGAATGGCTTCGAATGCTTTTATATTCGTTAACATTATTTTTAAATTCCTGGAATTACCTTAAGTCGCGGGATTCCCCAAATGATCTAAATTCCTTGAAATCGTGGAATTTTGTGAATTCTAAGGATTTAAAAATATTGTAAGGAATGCAGCAGAACTAAAGGGGTTCCGAGATTTCGAAAAATTCCAAATATTTAAGGAGTTCAAAAGAATTCAGATAAATAGAAGAAATTCAGAAGATTCAAAAGAATTCAGAATATCTAAGGAATTCAGGAAATTTGAAGAATTTCCTGCAATGCTTAGATATTCTGAATTCAGGGAATGCAAGCAGTTCAGTAAATTCAGAGAATTTCAGGAATTCAGAGGATTCGAAGCATTCAATGAATTTATGGAATTCAGAATTCTCCAGAAATTCAGGAAATTAAGAATATTTAAAGATTTTAGAGAATTGAGAGAATTTCTGAGATTTCAGAGCATTTAGGAATTCAAGAATTTATAAGAATTCAAGATATTTTGAGAATTCAAGCACAGGGATTTCCGAGCTTTTAGGTAATTTAGGAAATTCAGAATATTCAAGGATATCAGAAAATTCGAAGAAATCAAGGATTTACGAAAATTCAGGAAAATCAGAGATTTTTAGAAATTAACAGAATTCAAGAAAGTCAGGGGATTCAACAAATTGTAGGAATTTCAAGGATTCTGAATATTCATGGAATCTCAGGGATGCAGAATATTCAAGGAATTCAGGATAATGAAGAAATTCAAGGATTTCAGGGGAGTCAAGGAATTAAGATATTTTCAGAAATGCGAAGAATTCCGAATAATCAAAGAATTTCAGGAATTTAGGCAATTCAGTGAATTTTCGGGATTTCCGAGCATTTAGGAAATTCAAGGAATTTGGAGGAAGTAAAGGAATTTCGGGATTTCAGAGAATTCAGAATATTCAAGGAGTTCAGTGGAATTCAGATAGATAGACGAAATTCAGAAAATGAAAAGAATTTAGAATATTTCAGGAATTCAGGAAATTCAAAGAAAACGCTAAATTCCTTAAATATTATTAATTCAGGGAATGTAAGCGATGTAGTGAATTCAAAGAATTTCAGAAAAATCAGAAGATTCAGAGAATTCAAGGAAGATCTGGAATTCAGAATTCTCTCAAAATTCAGGAAATTCAGGGTATTAAAGAATTTAAGGAATTCAGAGAATTCCGAATATTTGAAAATTTCAAAAAATGCAGAGAATTCCTGGAATCTTATAACATTTATTAAATTCAAGAAATTAGGAAAATTGATAATATTCCAAGAATTCAGAAAAGTTGAGGGATTTCCGAACATTAAGGCAATTCAAGGAATTCAAGAAATTTAGAGAATTCAGTGTTCAAGGATTTCAGAAAATTCAAAAAATTCAGAGACTTTTAGAAATTTAGAGAATTTAGGGATTCAGAGAATTTAGAATATTATAGAAATTTCATAGATTTAGAATAATCAAGGAATTTAAGGAATTTAAGGATATCCAAGGAATTTAAGGGTTTCAGGGAAGTCAGGAATTAAGAGATTTTCAGGAATTCAGAGAATTTCAGGGTCTACAGTACATTAAAGGAATTCAAGAAAGGAAGAGAATTAAAAAAATGCACTAAAATTCCGGGATTCTTGGGCATTTAGAAAATTCAAGGAATTCGACATATTTCAAGCATTTCAGAAGGATTTCAGGAAATTAAGCGAATTTTAGAGCTTTCAGAGCGTTTAGTTGATTCAAGGATTTTAGAGAAATCAAAGTATTGAAAGAATTACAGGAAAGCTGAACATTTAAAAAATTAAGAATATTTAGAATATTTAAGGATTTCAGAGATTTCAGGAAAATAACGGAATTCAGTGATTTTAAAGATTTGAGGAAATCTTTCAGATTTTTATTGCTACAAACATAAAACTAATGATTTTATGAAGACAAAAATAAACATTTTTAATTTTTGCTTTTTCATATAATAAAATCAGCAAGTCCACTTCTGTTTGAAATTAAATAATTTGATTGTAATGGATTTTAACAGTTCATTTATTTTTATTGAATCTAGTATCAGAAGTCAAAAAGGTTGAAGGCTTCTTCTTTATTCCTAGTCTTTAAAGTCATGAAAAAATAAAAAACTTATAAACTAAAAAAGAAAATAAAGAAACATAGTTATTTAAAAACGACCAATATATTTATTTCAAAAATATTAGTTTCCAATTATTAATTTTACTCTTTGGTACAATTTCAAAGATTTAAAATTGATCCCAAAAAATTTCATATATTATCAATTGAAAATAATTTTTTTTCACAATTATGTGCATCTAAACTTAAATTAATAAAACGAACCAATTAAAAAAAAACAGGAATAGAAAACAAAAGCATATCTGCGAACAGAATGTATTAGCTGTAAACGCATCTCATTCTTAATGTGAAAGTTTGAAGTAAGTATATTTTATGATTTTGCTTATTGGGCCACTTCGTTATATCTTATCAGTTCTTTTTTCAGTTAAAAAAATATAAAAACGAAATATTTGCGATACTTCCCTGTTACACTGAAAAAAAAATAGATTTTTATCTTGAAAAATTAAATTTACACGTGCAGGATGACTGCAGAATGCGAAAGTTGTGGAAACAAGATTTTAAGGATTGAAGGAGATTATTTTTGTGCATCAAGAATAATTCGGCAAAATATATTGCTCGACAATGCGGCAACGAAAAATTATCTGAGGATCTTGAGAATTCAGTATTTAATGCGGTACGAATTCTTGTCTCTTGCTCGGATTTTAAAGGAGTTTCTTACACCCTCGATCTGAGTTTGAGATGCGGGTCCATACTTCTTCCCTCTTCTGTCTGAAATTCTTGAAAAGGTCAGAAAAACAAAAATTTATACACACTCCTATCAATGCTTGCAATGTATTCGATTTTTAATAATTCAATTCTAGGCCTTGCATACAAATTTAGTCTTCACAAATCGAGTAACTGACCGAAAGAAAATTTTGATACACTCTTAATTAAAATTAGTCTAAATTTAACGGATTAAATTAACCAAGCATGTTCCGACTAAAAAATCATTCATTATCATTTACAAAATAGTCGTTTCAATAGATGAAATATAGTCAATATTTATGAATATTTCAAATATTCCCTTGAAGTTACTGATTTTCTGTCAATAAACGTGGCTGATTAGTTTGCTATAATAAAAAAGTAAAATTATGTCCAAACTCAAATTTTTCATGAAATTCCTACATTCTGATAATGACTAAAATCAACCATAAATGACCGATTAACACATTGAAAGTTACGGATCAGATCAATTAATTACGTATTCATCATTTTACTTGAAAACTTATTTCTATAGTTGAAAATTTATCTATTTTGTTGGAAATTCGTTGTTTTTTAGCAAAAATTATTTTTTCAACTGAAAATTCAATTCCTCCATTTTGGTTATAAATTTATTATTTTGTATTTTAAAATGAAACTATTGGGTTGATTTGTCTAAAATTCGTCTCATTAAGCAAACATTATTCCTTTAGCTGAAAATTTAACAATTTAATTTTTGATTCAAAGTTTGTTTTTTAAGTTTAAAATTCCACTATTTGTTTTGAATTTCGTATATTTTGTTTAAAATTCGTCTTTATTGGTATAAAAAATAAATCTCTTGGACGTAAATTAACCCTTTTACTTCAATTCACTTGTTTTAAAATTAAAATCTTTTTCTATTTGAGTATCAACTAAAACATTTTTTGTTAAGAATTTATCTCTTTTCATTGAAAATCTTACTACTGGGTTGAAAATTGAAATCCTTTAAAAAAAGACTTTGTTAATTCATTTTCTTTGTTAGAGATTTATTATTTTTTCTGAAAATGCATCTCTTTGGTTGATAATTTAACTATTTTATTGATAATTCGTTTTACGTGTTTTAAAATAAATTTGTTTTTTCGAAAATTCAACTATTTCATCCTGGGTAAAAAATTGATCGTTTTTAATTGCAAATGCAACTATTTGGTTAAAATTTCATCTATTTTCTTGAAAATTCGTTTTTATTGGTAGATAATAAATATTTTAACGGAAAATTCATTTTCTTGTTGTTTGAAAATTCAACTACTTGGATAAAAATTAAACTACTTTTTCAAAAATTTAATATTTCGGTTAATGATTCATCATTTATGTGGAAAATTCATTTATTTGGTGAAAAATGCAACTACTTGGTTGAAAATTCCTTTTTTTTCGAAAATATATCTGTTTCAGTCGAAAATTCAATGTTTTTCTTAAAAACTCATGTATTTTGTTAAAATTTGATCTTTATTAGTAGAAAATAAATATTTTTGGCTCTAACTTACTCTTTTTTGTTGAATTCGAGTCTTTTTTATTCAGAAATAAAATCTTTTCTGTTTGATATATCAATTGTTTTATTCATTAAAACTGAAATCCTTTTTGGTTTAAATATAAGCTAAAACATGTTTTGTAGAGAATTAAACTTCTTTTATTAATAATTCTACGACTTGGTTGAAAATCGAACAATTTCATTAAAATTTTTGTTTCGTTTTGTTTGAAGATTAATGATGTTAGTTGAAAATTTATCTCTTCGGTTGAAAATTCAACTATTTTGTTAAAAATTCTTTTTTTTTTAAATTATTCTCTCTGCTGGAACATTAATCTTCTTGGCGGAAAATTAATTTTTTTTTTTAATTCAAATTCTTGGTTGCCAATTGAACTTCTTGGTTCAAAATTCAATCTTTTTGTTAATAATTCATTTTTTTGACTGAAAAGTGAACTTTTTGGTTGAAAATTCGTCCTTTCTTGTATAAAATTAATATTCATGCTAGATTTTTTGTTGTTGAAAATTCAACCACTTGGTTGAAAATTGAACTTCTTTGTTAAAAATACATGATTTTGGGTAATAGGTCCTTATTTCAGTTGAAAACACATCTGTTTCGTTGAAATTTTTTTTTCTTCAAATTAATCCTTTTTAGTTATTAATTCAACTTTTCGATTAAAAATTCTTGTATATGCCCGAAAACATCTGCAATGCAAAAAACTCTACCAAGCAAAAAGTTATCAGTATAATCAATATAGTTTGTGAGATAAAAGTTTGCCGAGTAATTCCACAAGATATCTAAATTTTTTAATTTAATACATTGATAAAATTACAGGGATTTTAAGAATATATTTAAAGGAGGAAAAAATGACAACTTGCCGGGATAATTATTATTATTAAAAAAAAAAACATACATCTCGCCAAGCTTGCATTTCTTACCCCTTTCAGTACATTTTTATAATTCCTGTAACTGTATCAAATCAATCAATTAAAAAATTTAGATATCTTTTAGAATTACTTGGAAAAATTTTATTTCACAAACTATGTTGAATGTACTGATAACTTATTGCTTGAAGACATTTTTTAAATCGTAGATGTTTCCTTCCACTCCTTTTTTTTTGATAATAATGTTGGTTAATTCAATAACTCGTTTAAAAGTAATAAGAATATTCAATGACCAAAACAATATTGTACGTAAAATTGATATTGATATTTATATAATAATTCAGTCATGCAATCTGCATCATTTGAATCAGTCAAAATTGACTTCGAATCAGTCAAGTTTGACTGATTCAAATTTAGAGAGTAAAGGCACAGGATTTCATTTTCAAGCGTGACAAATGTAAATTCTCGAGAAGAGAAAATGTTATATTGTAAATTAAAAATTATGTAAATATGCTGCAAAACTCTGTGAAAAATTTAAATTTAATGTTCTACTTTATAAATAGTTTCAAACCCAGGATTCTCGTTCACTTCTTAACCTGGACTAGTCCAATGCATTAGTATTGAAAATGTCTATTTTTTATTCTGATCTCAGCCAAGACGAGCAAGATTATGGTAATAATTCTTGATTTCGACATTTATACGCTAATTAGATAAATAACAGTAGCAATATATAAATACGAACGGCATGAAAATAGCCTAATTAGTACTTGTGTATAATTTGGTATCGAATTCCAATCCTTAAAGCAATGTTGTGTGTCGGGTCCCAGACAATTTATGAAAGATTATCTACGATATGACTAAAATGTTTTTGGCCATTTTTTATTAATCGTACTTGGGGGATTATCTGATTACCTTCAGACTGCCTTGAAAGCGATATTCGAAGTTATTACCCTTTTTGTTAATCAGAAGACTACTATAGTGAGCGGATAAAAAAATATAAAAGAATTCAGAAGGATTTTTAAAAATTAAAAGCTTTTATAATAACAAGTTGAATCTTTTGAATATGAATTAGTATAGAAAGTAAGAAATTGAGTTAAGATTCGAAATAGTGATTTTCTTTCCCGATCCTTTGATTTTATCTAATTTTAAAAAGAGTTATGTATTTAATATATTATAGGTAAAATTCAAAATATTTTTGTAATTCTCTTTTCATTTTTGTAACCTCCTTTTGTCTGAATTACATTGCCAAATTAATTATTTGCTTTGAAACTAAAGTATGTATCAAGACACTGAATTTAGAATTTTTTCAATGAGAAATATTTTTAAGTGAATTTGTTTTTTATTGAAAATACACTGGGCCTCAGATTGAAAATTGTGCATAATATTAATGATAGAGTTTTCAAATTTGAAGTTAAAGCATCATGTAATATTCTAAATACATCGTTATCAGCCGATTTTTGAAAAAAGTTTTACTACTTTTGTATTTAATAAATGAAATTTCGAACAAAAATTTGTTTTTTCTAAGAGAACCGATTTCTACAAAATATCCCACTTACTGCTAACATTTCTAGAATCAATTTAATAAGTATCCAGAAATTTTTTCAGAAGGACTGTGGAAGTTTAACAATTTATGGAATTTGTTATAAGCAAGACAGTGAATGAAAATGGTTTCGTAGGGATTAGCAGTGTTTATTCACTTAATTACAACTAAATTTCAACAATTCATAGAAAGCAATATTTTCTGACCTGGATTATTGAAAACTAATATATAATTTGTCATTTAATCAACTAATTTAATAAATAATTAACCGTTTCAGTTATTTTTGCTGAAATAAATACCGTTGATTTTATGGAATCGGCCATAATTTACTCTATAATTTCAGGCAGTTTATATATTTGATCAACTGGTATTAATTGATAATTTTTTAAACAAACTTAATCAACAAATGTGCTTTTTGGCTATTTTTCGTCATGAGGACTTCATTTATTTCAACATAATGAAATGTAAATAAATACTTTCTAACCTTTGTTATAATTATTGAATGATGAGTAACAATTATTGTTGCTGTTAACAATTCTATAAATAAATTTTTCTCGCCTTATGTATTTAATAACAAAAATCTGTTTTTCTTCTTGAAATCAACTGCCAATTTCTTACCAACAACTCATTGATATCACTTTTGGCGAACTCATAACAAATTATGATTGTTTATATGAGTAATTTGTAAGTGCACTATTGAGTCATATTTCTTCAGTAACGCACTTAAACATTGCCAAACGTTAAAACCATAATAATAGTTAATACGAAAATTTATAACTTATAAATGAATAATAAAACAAGAATTAAAGAAACGTTGAGTAGGGAGAAGACGGAGTTTCAAACGATTAAGTGCTGCGAGTATTAATAAAGAAGTGATTGTGAACAATTTCCTGTATTGGCAATTAAGCATTGTCAACGTGAAAAATTCTGACTGCTCACCTAGACTGATGTGATGCTACCACTAAATGCAAAAAAAAATTGGAACGAACCATTTTTAGACTACACTATTCATTATATTTTGACATTTCTTATTTAAATGAAAGCTTCTTAAATTTGAAAAACATTTTGTGTTTTAATTTTCAGTACAAAATGTCGTTAATTTTTTATATAACAACTAAGGTTGTGCAAAAAGCTCGAAACTTCGAGTCGAGTCGAGCCGACTTTGTTTAAGTCAAGCCGAGTCGAGCTTGAGCATGCTCGAAATTTCGAGTTCTCGAAATTTTCGATCTCGAAGACATTCGAGTTCTCGAAGAAATCCGAGTACTCAAAAGTTTCGAGCTGCTCGAAAGTTAAGAGTTCTCGAAGCTTTTGGAATTAATAGATACTGGGGGTTTTTTCGAATTGCTCATAGTGATTTTAGAATCAGAAGTAAGAATTTCAGATTTTTCATCCAAAACAGCGACTAAATTTTCGAGAATTTCAATAAATTGACAGATGAAAAATTCAACAAACTAACGGATTTTCATGAGACTCAGTATAATAGAGTTTTTTTTGGGCTTCTGAACATAAATTTAGTTGAAATTTTGAAGAAATTTATTATATTGAGGGATGTCGTCAGTTTATTGAATTTTCACGCAATTTGGTCATCGTTTTGGATGAAAACCTTGAATTTCTATTTTAAAATCGCTTTTAGCAATGCGAAAAACCTCGTAGTATCGGGCTTGAAAAAAATGTGTAAATTTCAAAAGTTTCGAGAACCTTAAACTTTCGAGCAGCTCGAAAATTTTGCGTGGCTCGAAAGTATTCGATTACTCGAAAGTTTTGAATCCTCGAAGATGTTCGAGTTCGCGAACTCATTTGAGTTCTCGAAAGTTTCGAGTTCTCGGAAACATTCGAGTGCTTGGAAAGTTTCGAGCTTTCTGGAAAGCTCGTTCTCGACTCGAGTCGACTCGGCTCGACCAGGATCGAGCTCAGCTCGACTCGAATCGAAAGCTAACAAGCTCGACTCAACTCGTTCGAACTTCGATTTTCGAGTTTTTTGCACACGCCTAATAACAACAAAACCAACATTGTTCTTTTCAACTTTCCAGAAAGAACATTTTTTTTAACTTTCCAGATTTATAAAAACAGTACTTATATCAGTGCTACAACAATCTATTCATCATTTCAAGTGGGAGAGAGTGAAAAACAAATTTTCAACAGAATAGTGAAGTTATTCACAAGAATGGTTCTATTTTTAACCAAAAAGATTAATTTTCGAATCAAAAGATTAATTTTTTAACAAGAAAGGTGAATTTCTGACGAGATACATAGACTTTTAACCAAATAGTTGGATTTACAACCCAAAAGATTCATTTTGAGACAAGAATATTAATTTTCTGAAAAAAAGAAATTTCAACAAAGAGTATTAAGTTTCAACTAAGGAAGACAAATTAACGAAAAATTAAACAGTTAAAATTGCAGTTGAGATAATTAAATTTTGTGAAAAAAAAACAAAAAAAAACGAATTTTCAACAAAATAGTTGAATTTTCAACCAGCTAGTTGAATTTTCAACTAAAGAAGATAAATTTTCAACTAAACATGGAACCAAAATTGTTTAATTTCTCACCGAAAAAGACAAAGTTTCAACAAAATACATAAATTTTCAACTAAAGAAGATCATTATTTAACGAAAAATGGAATAGTAAAATTTTCGAACGAAAAATATATTTTATAAAAAAAAAGAAAACAAATTTTCAGCGAAGACTATTTGGGTAACCTATATAAATTATTTTGTATTACCTGGATCACTCTGGATTACAAGTTAATCACTTGGATTACCTACATTACTTTGAATTAGCTGGATAAAAAATAGAGTACCCTGGATTACAACTGGATTACTTTAGATTAGAACTGAATTATTCTAGATTACAAGTGTATTACTTCCTATGACAAGTGGGTTACTTCTAATTACAAGTGGATTATTACGGAATATTAGGGTTACTTCGACTTCCAAGTGGATTACTAGAATCTTTCCCAATTATCTGGATTAAAGCGGATCACAAGTGGATTAATTCGAATTAGAACTGGATTAATATGCAGTACCAGTGTATTACTCCGGTGTTCAAATGTATTACTTTGAATTACAAGTAGAATACTCTGGAATACGGAGATTAATACGAATTACTTTAGATTAAAAGAATATCACTTTAGCTTACAAGTGAATTATTTCGAATTACAAGTGAATTACTCTGAAATACTAAGATTATCACAAATTATTTAAATTACTGCGAATTATAAGTATATTGCCTAAATTACTTCAAATTTTCTTCTCTTTACAAGCGAATTACTTCAAATTACAAGTGGATTAAGGTAGAGTAGGGCATGGTGCCGATGCGGAGCATGGTGTCAATTAGAAGTAACGCCTGTACTTTTTGATTATCATATTAGTTTTTTTACATAAAATAGCTTCCTCTGTTTGGAAAAATAGTTATTTGATGCAATTCATATGGTAAAATACGCATCAGAAGAGTATTTATGAAAAAACAGTTTTGGAGGAAACAGATGAAAAGTCTTTGGTTGAAATTAAGCTCTTACAGCATATTTTGAAATACTTGAAGCACAAAAAAGTTAAGCTTTATTAGGTGAAGTATTTCATTACACTTCTGGTATCATGATTTGTTTCTATAAACGTTTTAAATATATTAAAATTAATTAAATCTTGCGCTGTGACATATGGGGCATGACGTCGTTCCGCGGCGCGTCACATTACACACTTTACTTTGATTATTAAGAAAACATTAAATTAGTGTTGAAAATCGCTAAAGTATTTTTTTCCTCACATTACACTTTTCACAATTAATATATTACATAATTTTTGTTTTTCAATGTTTGTATTGTTTAAATAAGGGGCAATAATATGACTGCCACCGTACCCCCGTATATAGGGTACGCTGGCTGAAATTCATAATCCATAAATTAATTAAATATCGAATAATGATGTAATTAAAAAGAGGTTAGGAGCAATAACATATGTTCCCTGATAGTGTAAGCTTCACTATTAAAAATATACAAATCAAAATCACATTTCAATCAGAATGTACAGGACATTTGAGTCGAATCCCGGCATCATACCCGACTCTCCACTACCCTTAATTATTAGTAGATTGCTCCATGTTACTAAGATTACTACGAATTACTTAAATTGCTTTCAGTTACAAGTGGTTTACGTAAATTATTCCGAATTTTCTAGTTTACCCTGGGTTACAAGTGTATTACCTCAATTAAACCAAATTAGCTGGATGATTGTGAATTACAAGGGGACTACTTCGCTTTAGAGCTAGATCACTCTACATTACAAGTGTATCACTACGGTATAAAAGTGGATTAAGTCGGATTACACCGAATTACCAGTGCGGATAACCGGACGGTCTAGTGGATTACCAGAGCTGTTTCCCCTTCCACGCGAAGAGTAAAGTTATGTTAAAATGAACAATATCTTGAAATTTGTTGACTTTGAATGTCATCCTATGTAAGGTTAAGTAAATTTTTATTAGAGAATCCTGGGATCCTGGGAATTTGCCCAGCATTCCGAGTATAGGTTACGTAACCCGAACAATATCCATTATTATCGCTGAACCTTCTCTCGAACGAGATCACTCTCTGCACCTATATATTAGATATAATGTATCCCGTTACAGATATTATTCGCACCGGACCACGAGAGAGCCATCGCGACTCGTATACACTATACACGCCCATCCTGCGTCGGTGAAACGAAACGATTGTTCTTATGTTAGCCCCATGAGAATGAATGACTAGGCGCGACTGGTAAGGATCGAGGAAGGCTCTAGGAAATATGAAGAGAAATAAAGAAAGAGAGAATAAATATAGAAGAACCCAAGGGTTAGGAAGGAGGGTCAGGTGAAGATAGAATATATCGGGAAGTGAGACTAGAGAGGCTGCTCTCGAAAGATCGTCCACGGGTCAGAGATTGTTCGACCTTGCATACGCTCTATATTCCACTTTGCTTTATCAAATAAGTAATCTATACAAAATCGATTAAGTTTTGTTACTGCTAATTTATTACAATATTAGAACTGTAAATTAGTCTTTAATCATTTTTTAATTTTGAATAAAATGTTAACTCATACTCATATTAGGTACTTATAAATCACTGCTGAAAAAGTTTCATAGGATTTGATAAAAAATAAGTAATGCTTTTCTGTCCGTTTTCTGTATCATCAATTTTAAGAATTTCCTTTACATTTCTATTAAACGCTTTTGAAAGAAAGTCTATCAAAATGAATAATCAATTATACATGGTAATGAGAAGTGTTTCACGGTGTCCCACTACAAAAACAATTAATTTCTAATAAACGTTTGAATAGCATTGCAATTGATTTCGAGCAAAACAAAATAGGCCAGCTTCAGTAGTTCATATACATTTCTATATTTTTTATATACATTTAATCCAATTCTATCAGATATGATATTCCAAACTCCTATACACTTCAATATGATTTTTTTTAATGATAACAAGTTAAATCTGTAAAAATGTATAGGAAAATCTTATAATTTTTTATCAATATTTACTCATTAAAACTCTATTAAATCTTAACTGCACAAGACTTGTATAATATATGTACTATGTGCCAGAAACTTGGAACATTTTATTTATCTTATCGGCCGAGAAATCTTTTATTTTTCTATCAAAATTTTCTCATTGAAACTCTGTATCAAAACCTATGTTCCAGAATCTTGGGTGTTTTCATCTAATCCTATCTATCAAGAAATCTTATGCTTTTCTATCAACATTTTCTTATTGAAATTCTATCACTGCTAATCTCCCACCAGAGTTGTATCTAGTCTTATGTCTCTAAATAATAAGTCTTATGTATCAAATCATATTCACCAGATCTTCGAAGATTTCACTCAAATTCTGTTTCTTGAAAAATCTTATAATTTTCTATGAAAATCCTATGTTTTAGAATCTTCCAATTTATTATCTAGTTTACCGGTCGAGAAAGCTTTTACTTTTTTATCAAAATTTTTTCATTGAAACTGTATTAAATATTTACCGCACAAGACTTGTATCATATCCCATGTTCCAGAATCTTGGAACTTCTATCTAACTCTATCTACTGAGATTTTAATACTTTTCTGTCAACTTTTTCTAATTGAAACTCTATTAAATTTCAACCGAACGAAACTTGTATCAAATACTTTGTTTTATAATCCTAAAACTTTTCATCTAACTTATCGGTCGAAAAATCCTATACTTTTCAATCAATATTACTTTATCGAAAGTCTATTCAATTTTACAGCAGAAGACTTTTATCATCTGCAATGTTCCAGAATCTTGGACGTTTTTTTTAACCCTTTCTGCTAAGAATCTTTCACTTTTCTGTCAACATTTTCGCATCTAAAATCTATGAAATCTTAAACAAACAATACTTGTATCAAATATTTTGTTTTAGAACCTTGGAACTTTTTATCTAACTTATCAGTCGAGAAATCTTATTATTTTCTATCAACATTACCTTATCGAAACTCTATTCAATTTTAGCCCACCAGACTTTTATCATCTACTATGTTCCAGAATCTTGGACGTATTGTTTCAGCTCCTTGTGCTGAGAATCTTATACTTTTCTGTCAACATTTTCCCATTTGAACTCTATGAAACCTTAACTTAACATAACTTGTACTAAATACTTTGTTCCAGAATCATGGAACTTTTTATCTAACTTATCAGTCGAGAAATTTTATAGTTTTCTATCAACATTACCTTCTCGAAACTCTATTTAATTTTACCGCACAAGACGTTTATTATCTACTATGTTCCAGAATCTGGGATGTTTTGTTTCAACTTTACCTGGTTAGAAATCTTATACATTTGTTTCAACCTTTTCTCATTCAAACTCTATTAAATCTCAACATAACTTGTACCAAATACTTTGTTTTAGAATCTTGGAACTTTTTATCTGAATTATCAGTCGAGAAATTTTATACTTTTCTATCAACATTACCTTCTCGAAACTCTATTTAATTCTACCGCACAAGACGTTTATTATCTACTATGTTCCGGAATCTTGGATGTTTCGTTTCAACTTTATCTGCTTAGAAATCTAGTACATTTGTATTAACATTTTCTCATCTAAACTCTATTAAATCTTAACTGCACACTGCTTGTATCAAATACTTTGTTTTAGAATCTTGAAACTTTTTATGTAACTTATCGGTCGAAAAGCCTTATACTTTTGTATCAACATTTTCTCATTGAAACTCTATTGAATATTTACCGCAAAATACTTGTATCATATTCTGTGTTTTAGAATCTTCAAACTTCTTATCTAACTTATCAGTCGAGAAATCGTATTCTTTTCTTTCAACATTTTCAGATTAAAACTCTATTAAATATTTAGCTTACATTACTTGTATCATATCCTGCGTTCCAGAATCTTGGAACTTTTCATCTAATTCTATCTTCTGAGAAATCTTATACTTTTCTGTAAACATTTTCTTATTGAAACTTTATTAAATATTCGCCGCAATAATTGTATCAAATCCTTTGCTTCAGATTCTTGAAACTTTTTATGTAACTTATCGGTTGATAAATCTTATGATATTCTATTAACATTTTCTCATCGAAATTCTATTGAATACTTGAGGCAAAATACTTGTCTCTTTTCCTATGTTCCAGAACCTTTAAACTTTTTATCTAATTTATCAGTAGAGAAATCGTATACAACTATCAATATTTTCAGATTCAAACTCTATTAAATATTTATAGCACATTACATGTATCATATCCTGTGTTCCAGAATCTTGGAACTTTTTATCAAACTCTCTCTGCTGAGAAATCTTATACTTATCTGTCAACGTTTTCAAATTGAAACTTTATTAAATATTCACCGTGCATGACTTGTATCTTATCCTCTGTTCCAGAATCTTGAAACTTTTTATCTAAATTATTGGTCGAGAAACCTTATACGTTTCTATCAACATTTTCTCATCGAAAGTCTATTAAATATCATCCCCCCGTAGAGTTCTGGCTAATCATATGTCTCTAAATTAAAAAAATTTATATCCAATTCTGTCTGTTGTGAGATCTTGTAATTTTTCCATCAACAGTTTTTTAATAAAAAATCCATCAAGTCTTATTCATACTAGGCTTGTATCAAATCACATCTTTCAAAACTTTGTGAATTCCAATCGAATTATACTCCTCGAGAAATCTGACAATTTTCTGCGTAAATTATTGTTGTTAAAACTCTATCAAATCTTATGCAATGAGAACAATTTTATAGCAGAGTATAAGATGACTCGTCGAATATAGTTGGATAAAATCTTCTTAGATTTTGGAACACAGGATTTGATACGCGTGCTGTGACACTTAATCTAAGATAGATATTTAAATAAAAGATATGGATTGTCGCCCAAGAGTGGTAGTTTGTCAGGAAGAAAATAACTGATTTTGTATGATATATTATTCAAAGCTTGAGAGCTACTTGCGTCTCTTATCTAAAGTGAGCTTTACAAGGCCCCTTAGGTTTTCAAATTGATAACTTTATAATTTTTTGTGTGTCTTATGCACCAGTGAGGGAGCAGAAATTATAAAGCACTAAACAGTTAGGAAAATTTTAAAAAAAGATTGCCATTTTTAATTATCTGCCTCTTCGTATGTCAGGTTTTCAAATTCATAACTTGGTAATTTTAGCTTTTTATTATGTTTCAGACTCAAGGGAAGGGGGCAGGAAAGATAAAAATACCACAAAGTTAGGGAAAAATTCGACAACAGATTGCCATGTTTTTAGTGGTGCGCTTTTTTCGCGCTTTTATCGGTTCTTATGGTCAATGCAGAATAAACAATAAATGAAAAACATTATTCTACGTGAATAAGTGCAGTGCATATAATGTTTTAGGTTGATGTTAAGATATTAATTTAAGGTTTTAAATTCACCTTCTTAGATACTGATTATATGTAAACGAGCATTAAAAAGATTTTGAAAGATTGTTATTAAATTTTAGGAGAAAAAGTAAAGGCACAAAAAAATAGTCTAAGGGTCAGACACGCGTTGCTATGTACCAAAAACCTTATACCAAATGTGTAAATTTCATAATAGATCACTGAAGACGGCTCATACATGGAGCCGAATTGTCTGATGGCAAGCTAAATCTTCATCATTTACGGACCCCAAAACCACAAATCCAAAAATCGAATAATTCCGACTTTTTGATTGTTGGCCATATCTTCATTTAATTAATGTATTGTTTACCTTTGAGTACACGGAGGAAAATGGATGCTGACCCTTATCATCAAGATGTCTCAGCTTAGCATATTTAATGTTTAACTATAGAACAGTCATATCTAGAAGTTGAAGGTTAGCATTTTTCTCCCAAAGTATCAACGATTAAATTAGTCTGGGTGAAGGTGCACATTGTTGGAGCTGAACACGATATCAAGAAAACTGGATTTGGCCGAAACCAATTTATCTTTTCTAATGGTGGTGCAATTTATCACAGAGGCGGCTAACACTCTGACATTATTATACGCAAAAAAGGGATGGTGTAGTTTCGTCCTGAAGACCCACGTATGCTCATTCGCTGGATTGGCGCACGTGGGTGGGTCACATGGATTCATGTGTAATTGAACCACCAGGTGCGATCAGCACTTCCGGCGAATTAAACTCTGCCCTCCTGCTTCGTTATACCGTCACACCACATAATGCATTTTTAAAAACAATTATGATCACCTTATTATTTCGAAGATTACCCTTTCTCAATTTCAAGGTTCAAGGTTTTTTGTGCAAAGTTTATCAAAATAAGTAAAAGGAGTGAAGGACCGTCCATAAAGTACGTTACCAATATTGGGTTATTTTTCACCCCTCGGTTAACCTCGTTTACGACCACATAGTTTTGTCTTAGCCGTGTTTTTTGCATTTTTAGTGAGTTCAGTTGTCCACAATGTTCTCGAAACAGGGGTACTAGCGTAATCATTCAAGAAAATGGGTGAATCATAGGGAAATACATTATTTTAAATGAAATTAGTGTAGATACCATTTTGAATTTAATATGAAACGCTTTAAATTCCTAAGATTTAAGGTCAAAATATATTGGATTTTGAACAAAGTAATTGAATTTTCAACAAGAAATGATTTTCTACCAAAAGAGATAAATTTTTAAATCTAAAAAGACCAATCTTCAACATCAAAAATTAGTTTTCAACCACATACTTGCAGTAGGAACCAAACAGTAGAACTTTCAAGATTAAGAAACAATTTTTCAATAAAATAGCAGACATTTTTAACAAGAAATTTAATTTTCAAGCGAAACAGGTGAATTTACAACCAAAAAAGATTACTTCAATACCACAAAAAATAAATTTTCAACAAGAAAGTTTATTTTCAACCAAGAAAAAGACTTTTATACTACAAAAAAGAGTTCTCAATCCGAAAGGACGAACTAAAGAAAAATAGGTAAATTTTCGACCACAAAACAAGAATTCAACAAAATGGTTCATTCTTTTACAAAATAATCAAACTTTCAACAAAATAGTTGAATTTTAAACCAAACAACAAAGATAACTGACAAAGATGAATTCTTTTGACAATTTTAGATTATGAGTGAAAGAAAGGAATAGCGTATTTTGCAGAAGGGAGACTGCGGGGTTCAGCGATACCATTTTTTTTAAAGATAAAGTTAATTTCCTAAATATTCTCACTTGCGTGGTGCAGTGAATATGTATCGGGCGTAAATATTTATGTATCGGGCGTGAAGTTTCATGTCGGCCCGGCGGCGGACAATAAATAATAATTGTCAACCAACATACGAATAAAATACGAATGTAACGAAAATAGAAGAATTTTGAACAAAATAGTTGAATCCTCAACCAAAAAGAGGAGTTTAAACGAAAAAGGTAAATTTTCTTCCGAAAACGACGAATTTTCAACATAAAAGTTAAGTTTTCAAGTCAAGAAGTTAACTGTTTTAGAAATCAGTTGACTGTTAAGCCCATGAAGATGAGTTCGCAACAAGAAAGATAATTTTCAATCAAGGAAGACAAATTTTCCACCAAGTAGTTAAATTTGCATCAAAATACATGAATTTTTAACCAAATTGTTGCTTTTTGAGGCAAAGAAGATTAATCATCCACAAAAGAGTTAAATTTTCAACCCGAAAATATTGTTTTTTAACAAACAAAAAATGAATTTTATACCATATAATTAAATTATCAAAAAAAGATGTGAATTTTTCACCATATAAGTGCATTTTTAACTAAAATAATGAATCTTTAACAAAAAGAAAAAATAATAACTTTTAAGGAAGTAGTTTAAATTTAAATACTTTGAATAAAGTACTTGATTTTTCAACCAAAAGAGATGAATTCTCAATTAAACGTGGAATAGTTGATACTTGTACAAAAAATATTTTAAATTCAACACAGGTAAATTAAACTAAATGCGACGCATTCTTGACAAAATAGTTGCATCATCAACTAAAACAGATTAAATTTGAACCAAACAGCAGCATTTTTGTCAAAAAATTTTACATATTCAAACAAATGAAGTTTTAATTAAGAAGTTCAACAATGACCCAAATAGCTGAGTTTTCAAACAAAAAGATGATTTTTCAAACAAGAAGATTCATTTTCTACCATAAAGACGATCTTTCAACAGACAACATAAATTTTCAGCCAAATAATTGAATTTTCAACTAATAAAGGTACATTCACCAACATAAAGTTGAGTTACTAACGAGAAAAAAACAAAAAAAATTTCAATCAAAAGTGGAATGGTTAAATTTTAATTCGAAAAAAAATTATTATTAACCGTAAATAAAACGAATTTTTAACAAAATAGTTACATTTTTAACCAGCGACGAATCTTCAATCAAATTAATGAATTTTGGACAGATTAGATCAACTGTCTACCATGTAGATGGATTTATACAAAAAGAAATACTTTTTACCAAGGGCACTGACTCGTGTTATGGAATTTTTCATAAGACTAACCGGGTCAATTATAGGGATAGGGCTAGTATTACAAAATTTTCCGTAATACTGGCCCTGAACGTGCTGTAGAGGGAATGTTTCACAAAATATTCCGTAATGGTAGACAGTTCATTCAAAAAAATGTATTATTTCATCATTAAACCTTTAAGCATACCCCTTTCGGGGTGAGCGTGACTTATTCGCCACACTTTTCTGTCCTGTCATAACTCTTTAGCATCCTTCACGTCCATGCATTTTCTCATGCAAGCTCTTCTGCTTCTATCGCTTTTTATATATCTCCAAATTAGGGTCTCATTCACGCCTTCTAACTATTCTTTCCTCGGTCAGCCTCTGGGTACGCTGCCATTTACTTTACCTCGATATACGTCCCGTCAGTCGTTCATCTTTCATTGTCTCATCATGCCCAAACCCTCTCAGCCATTTTTATTTACACTTGACAACCAGTGTCCCCTCGACACCACATTCTTTGGAGATTATCTCTTTACTCAATTTGTCGGTTTGTCAATTCGTGCGGTTTTACCGCACATCACTCGCAGGAATTTCATCTTAATCGAGTTAATTTTACTCTTATCCTTTTCTTGGTGGGTCCAGGTCTTGCTACCGTACAGCACAGTCTGCATAAATATAGAATTAGGTATTGTCCTTTTTGCTTTACTTGATATATTTTGACTTCTGATAATAAATCCTACCCTGCCGATAATCTTCTTACCCTCGTTTATACGCCTATCTATCTCTCCATCCATCTTTCCGTCAGAAATAAATAAACTACCAAGATACACTTATTTATCAACTTGTTTTATCATCTCCTTGTCTAAGAAAATGTTGCACACTGTTTTTTAGTCTTTCCTTCGAACACCAAAAATTTTTGTCTTATTCACGTTAATTTCAAGACTCATGTTCTTTACGCTAGTATTTGGTCTGCTCAACATTTTCTGAAAGCCTTCGACTGACTTTCGCATGCCAACCTTATGATCTGGAAACGCTAACCCAGACACCTTCAGTGTCCCGAGATCCACATCTTCTTCATATAAGAGAGCCATTCTTAGACACTTGTCCATGAATATAATAAATAGCTATAACGACATAACGCATCTTTGCCTAACACCTTGCATTATATCGAACCACTCAGTTGCCAATTTACCCACACACTCGCTTTGCTACCTGCATACATTGTTTTTACTGCTTTTTCTAGATCACAAAATGCATAGAAAACTTTTTTATTCACTCGCAAAGTTTTTTCTGTGATCTGGCTCAAGTTAAATATATGATCCGTACATGATCTTCTTGGCATAAATCCATATTGTACTCTTTATATCATTCCTATTGGTAATTCCATTACCCTATAAATAAGTATTCTCAAATATATTTTGCTCACGGTACTTAGCAGGCTGATAATCGCCCTTTTCCAGTCATCGGGAACTTCTCCCATCTTGATATATAAATTTACCAACCACCATATTTGAGTATTTTAGCGTTAATACCGTCTAAACCAGCAGCCTTACCATTAGTTAGGTTTATGATTATGTTCGTAACCTCAGAAGCACAGATTGTTCCAACCGGGTTTACCGACGTACTGTATTTTATGTCTCAGTTGTGCTGCCCTAAAGCTTCACCTGCCAATAATTCCTTAAAAGAGTCTCTCAAATCGTCTATTATGTTTTTTGTATCATATACCTTTTCAACCTTCCTCTTTTCTTTTATTTTTTCGCTTTGATTCTACATTTACTTTCTTTAATTAGTATTTTTACTTACCTGTTTTTGCCTCTATAATCATTTTCCAATCTATTTCTCTCCTCATCGCTAAGGCCTGTAATGCTCAACTTTCTTAGATACACTTGATTCTTTCCGTTAACGTCTACGCGGATTTCATCATTCAACCACAAATCACCAGACATTCTTCCTACAAACTATTCTGAAAATATATTTGCACATCCAGTTCTTGTAAATTCTCAATCTTCATTCGAGTCACTTTCGTCTTTTTGATTCTCCTTCTTCTCCATTCTTGTCCTCAGTTCATTTTTGAGACTAGAAGGTAATAATTCGTTTTACATTCAGAAACTCTCATAACCCTTGTATCTTTTACTAGCTCTCTGAGTCTTCCATCCGCAACAACAAAATCAATTATACTCTGGGTATATCCACTGGGCTAGATGTAAAAGTGTATCATTTTATGCCTAAACCAAATATTTGCAATAAACAAGCCCTTTTCTAAGCATGAGCTAACCGAGTTGTCTCTGTTACCATTTGTTTTTGGATCTCCAAAATGACCTAGCATCCTTGCCGTACCTTGACGTTGGACTCCAACCCATCCATTTATATCTCCTAGTAGAATGATCCTTTTCCCATGATCGCAAGTACCTATAGTATCATTAAAAGCGTCTCAGAAGGCGTCGTTTACTTCGCTCCATTCACCATCAACTGTTGCGTAGCACGCTATGATAAATAATCTTCTGATTCCCACTTTCATTCTGACCCATAACAATCTCGGAGATACAAATCCATGCTTCGAGACATGCTGTCTTGCTCTCTCATGCTTAATCAGACTGACCACCGACTACCATGTGATTCACTATATACTCCTGACCATACTTCAAGTCTGTTCTCTAACTCCCCATTTTTGATCACTCTAATGTCGAATCCCTTTTTATTTGTTTCAGGCAGACATAAAATATCTAACTTCCTTATCCGCACAGTTTTTCTTAATTCTCTTTCCTGATCATTCAACCCTCTAGCATTGAAAACACCCAGTCTCAATTCAACACCTGAAACTTTACCTTTACCTTTGCTAAATGCATGCCTTTCGTCAACCAAAGATTCAATCCATTCCGAGGCTACTCTTTCGCTTATATTATTCCTTGTGTAGAGTGTACGCCCAACTATCGACTTAATACGTGTTTCGCGAGTAGAAATCATGTCCAAAACAATTAGCCAGTCGTCGTAAAGTGCAGACTCTAGTCATCAGGTCAGTTCCACCAAACTTCGGCAGATTCTCAATATACGAGAAAATGTGTACATCTTTCCAGAGTTTCTAAAAATGAGTCCAAATGTCATGCTTCCATAAATTTCATATACGGTAGCGAGACATGGACATGTCAAGAAAAGTACAAGAGTAAAATTAACGCGATTGGCATGAAACCTCTGCGCATAATATGCGGGAAAACACTGATGGATGAAGTGAGAAACGAAATAATCCTCAGAGAATGTGGTGCAACTGAGACAATAGTTGACACATGGGAAATAAATCAATTAAGATGGTTCGGACATGTTGAAAGAATGAAAGATAACCATCTAACGAAACAAGTGTATAAAGGTAAAGTAAATGGCAGTATGCCCAGAGGTAGACCGCCAAAAGAATGGTTGGAATCTGTAAATGAGACATTACCCCGAAGATACATAAGAAGCCATAGAAACGGGAGAGCTTGCATGAAAAAATGCATGGACGTGAAGGAAGCTAAAGAAGTATGCCAGGACAGAAAAGTGTTGCGGAACAAACATGTTATTTAAATAAATAGCACGAACATTCTAGATCAATCTAAACATCTATACCTCCTTCAAACACTACTACTTTCCAACCGAGCGAGTCACGCCTACCCCGAAAGGGAAATGGCTTAATGGTATAATAATAAATAATAATAATTTACATATGAACTTCGCTCACATATAGTCTTACTGTAATTTATATTGTTAAAACAAATATATACCGCAAATTTATATTAAAATTAATGAACAAACGGAACGACTCAAAATTACAGATATAACCTATCTAGCAAAGACGGCGTCATTTGACGTGAACTGGCGGTCCTGATGTACTTTTTTAGAAGTTCATTTACGCAGCAGATGATCGCAATATCTTGTAACTATTTCAACTGATCATGGCTATTTATTATATTCACAGACAAGTGTCTAAGAATGGCCCTCTTCGACGAAGAAAGTGCGGATCTCGGGACAGTGAGGGTACGTGGGTTATTGTTCGCAGATAGTAAGGTTGTTATGGTAGAGTAAATAAAACAAAAATTATGGTGTTTGAAGGAAAGGGTGAGAAAACAATGTGGAACATTGTCCTAAATGATGAGAGATTAGAACAAGTTGATAAATACGTATATTTTCGTAGCTTATTCACTAGTGACGGAAAGATAGATGGGGATTTAGGTAAGCGTATGAACGAGGGTTAGCAAATTTATCGGTAGAGCCGGGCCCATTATCAGAAGTAAAAATATATTAAGTAAAGCTAAATTGAAAATTCATACTTTTAGTTTGAAGATGCAACTTTTTTGTAGAAAACTCGACTTTTTGGCTTGAAAATTACAAAATTCATAGGAAATTTTTTTCTTTTTTGGTTCAAAATTCATATTTTCGGTTTGAAAATTCAACTTTTTTGTTGAAAAGTGTTATTTTTTGTTTGAAAATTCATCTCTTTCAGTTAAAAAATGTCTGTAGATGGTTCAGCTATTTTGTTGAATATTCGTATTTTCTTGTTTAAAATATAACTACTTGGTTGAAAGTTGAGTTACAACGTAAAAATTTTTTTTTTATGAAAATCCCACTATTCTGTTGAAAATCCGTTTCATTTTTGGTTGTAAATTAATTTTTTTTTAACTGCAAATTTAACTATTCCATTTTTGATTGAAACATTATCATTTTTTGTTGAAAATTAAACTATTTGGTTGAAAATGCATGTATTTTATTCTTGAAAATTCGTCTTTCCGGCAGTAAATTAATGTCATTTGTTAAAAAATCATTTTTTCGTAGAATGTTGAACTCTTTGCTTGAAAATTAGTTGTTTTTTTTTATTGAAAATTCATCATTTTAGATGAAAATTCATCCCTTTAGTTGAAAGTTCATCTTTTTTGTTTGAAAGTTCAACCATGTAGTTCAAAATTGATCCTTTTATTGAATGTTTGATGTAATATATACCTGAAATTTTCAAAAATCTTTTTGAAATTTCTCAAGATTCTTAGGAAAATTATATTTATATAACCTTAAAAGAGGATCTTTTTTTTAACATTTCAATTTTCAACCCGAAAAGTTACGTTTTCAAAAAAAATACGAATTCTCAACGAAAAATGTAATATGCAGTTGATATTTCAATAGAAAAAAAAAAGAATTTTCAATGAAATGCAGTTAAATTTTCGACCAAATAGTTGAATATTCAACAAAATAATTAAATCTGTAACAAAATAGTTCAATTTTTAACCAAATAGTTGAATTTTCAACCTAAAAAGATGAAGTCTCAACAAAAATGTAATAGTTTATTTTTCAACCAAAAAGAATGTTGATTATACCAAAAGAGATGAATTTAATTTAATTAATTTTCTACCAAAAAAAGACGAATCTTTAATAAAATACATAAATGTTTAAACAAACAGCTAAATTTTCAACTAAAAATGACCAACTTTCGAAAATATGAATTTTCAACAAAAAATCGTTTTCAACCAAAAAGATCATTTTAAATCTAATATAGAAAATGTACAATTTCCGTTAAACAAATTAATTGGGGGGGAAAAAATTTTAACCAGAGATGAACCTTCAACCAAAAACATTTTTTTTTTTTAACAAAGTAGTTCAATTTCTACCCATGAAGTTGAATTTTCAATTTAAAAAGATTAATTTTCAACGATACAAAGAATTAAAAAATTACAAACAAATGAAAAATTTAGATTTTCAGTTAAAAAAATTGTTTTAAACAACAACAAAAATTAATTTTTAAACCAGAGATGAAAATTCAACCAAAAAAATTATTTTTCAACAAAGAAGTTTAATTTTTGCCCAAATAGTTAAATTTTCAATTAGAAAATATGAATTTTCAACAACTCTCAACCAAAGAGATGAATTTTCAACTAAAATGATGAATCTTCAACAAAAAATTATTGTTTAACAAAGCGGTTCAACCTTCAACCAAGCAGTTGAATTTTCAAATGAAAAAGATTTTGATTTTAAATCGAAAATAGTTTAATTTTCAGCCAAAAAAGATTTAAGTTGAATTTTCAATTCCTAAATCTAAGTTTTCAATAAAAAGATAATTTTCTACCACAATATAGTTGAATTTTCAACCAAAAAAGAATTAATTTTTAACAAAATTGGTGAATTTTCAACCTAATAATAAAAATAAAAAAATAGAAATAAATGCCAAATAATTTACTAAAAAGAATATTATATCAGAGTGGCCGCAAAACTTTATTTTCCAAATTCCCTAATTTTTCCAGGACCAATTTTTAATTTTCCTTGACCATTAATATCTTCATCCTGCGTAACATTCATAAAACAGAATCTTTTATAAACGGAATAAAACAATTTCAAATTGAAATTTTTAAATTTCGAATTTATTATCCTATGTTATTAGACCAGGAACAGGTGCTCAGTTATTTTAATTTTTTTCCCTCTTTTTCTTTGGGGATAATGTCTCTCGATATTAACCTGTCGGACATTTTGAAAGAGTTAATTGAAGAAGTTTGAACAGAATATTTTCTTACATACTTAATATTAATGATACAGCTACAAAATCGCTGGTAGCTACCAGTTCCGAGTTCTCAATCGTGTTATTATTTTAATAAACTTAATGACAGACAAACGACTCAATTTGCATGGAAAATCGCAAAGATGCTTCACGACATTGTAAGTATTTCGACAACACTTAATTTAATAACGAAATCGTTAAAATAAAGTATTCTAGAGTTTTTAAAATTATTTTTGATCTCCTTCATTCCTATTGTAACAATAAATATTTTTGTTTCTAATATATGTACATATATAAATAAATTAGAAAGATCTCAATCGAATCATTAATTGCTATAAAGTGTAGTGTAAAATAAGAGGCAAATAAATAATTTTTCAGTTTTTATTTCAAACAAAAAAAATATCCACAAAAGAAAGAGATTGCTTAACAAAATTATTCTATTTGATGTTTTTTTTTATTATTTGTTCATAACTGAAAAGCCCAAGAAAGGGGAAAATTTCAGAAAAAACCGCAACTTTCTTGCACTATTCAAAGAGAATATTATTAAAAATAATAAATTGTTTGAACGATTATGTTTGTTAACTTGAAATACTTATTACCTCACTTTACTTTAAAAGTGAACAAAAAGTGGCAAATTTCAGAAAAAATCGCGACTTTCTACTTCTATTCTCTAAGAGAAAATTGCTATAAACAATAATAAATTGTTTCAATACAATTTATTTAAACATAATGATAATAATAATTATTACAAAATGATAATTATCAGTAAAAAGTAATATTTTATGTATTAGAAACAATTTGTTCTAAAAGAAACCGTAAAATGTTTTCTTAAAATACCTGGTAATATTTAAATAATATTTTATTTGGTAAATTAATTTTAAGATAATATTAAAAAATGATTGTCTAAAATTTCGAAAAAGAATGTAGGAAATTTTAAAGCAAAATTTTTCAACTCTGCACGTTTACAACATTTTACCAAAAATTCGTGTTAGTTTAAGAAATATTAAAAAGTTTCGCAAGGATTTCCTAAAATTTAAAACAAAATATCGATTTCACAAAATAAAAATAAGTCGATTTTTAAAGATTTCCAAGAAAAAATTTAGAGTCTTTTTAAGAATGAAAGGTTTCAAGAGAATAAAAAAAATCTTCTAGGTAAAATTGAACAAGGTTTCAAAACATTTCGAAAGATTTCCAAAATTGTCAGAAAAGTAGGTGGAAGATTTTAAGGCAATTTTTTTCATTTTGCAGAATTAAAATTTTTTTTAGGAAAAATGCTACTCATTTTAAAAGATATCAAGAAGTTTTGAAAGAATTTCAAAAATAATTTAGACCTTGAAATGATTTCAAGAAATTTAAAACAAAGTGTAGATTTTTGAAGATTTCGAAAAAGATGCTTTTTAGTAATTTTGATAGATTACAAGAGAGTTTTCTTTTAAAGATTTCAAAAGATTTCCAAAATTGTCGAAAAAGAATCTGGAAGATTTTAAAGCAATTTTAAAAATTTTTCAGTTAAAAAAAATTATGAAAAATTCGAATCACTTTAAAAG
>JAABKJ010002157.1:0-14487 GCA_011634705.1 Andricus grossulariae
CGAGCTTCAAGCGTCAGGTAAATGTGTCCGAGCGCGTAGCGCGAGGTGAATACATTATCGAGCGCGAAGCGCGAGATCCAACAGGTGCTCGCCCTAGGTGCGCTCAAACTTGCGAGCGAAGCGAGCCGCGCGCGAAGCGCGCGACGAGAATATGCCCGCGATGCGGGCAGATTTTTTTAATTAATAATGCAACTCCTTGGTTAAGAAATGAGCTGTTTTACAGTAAAATTTAACTTTTTGGAAGAAAATTAAGTTTTCAATAAGAAAAATCATATTTTCGACTTAAAAATTAAATCGCGTTGTATATAACACAGCTCCACAAAAAAATCAAGAAAATTAATCCTGAAGTCTGACTATGTATGTAATATGTTTTTCGGGTCCCTAAATCCCAATTCGAGGTCCGTTTGGCTTCATCACGTCAGATTTCGTCCGTAACGTCAAAAAACATGAAAATCGCTGATTCAAGGTGAGACATCATTCGTGCCTATGAAAAGTGGTCATATCCTATGGTTTCGATGTCGCTAAGTACGAATTCGGACTTTTTCTGGTTCTATGACGTCAGAATTTGCCCATAACATAAACAAAAACCCGCTGATTGGTAATTTGATGTAAAACATATATTTTTTCAGGGCCTTAAAATTCAACATTTTTGTTGAAAACTAATGTCTAATATATCAAGTTTTTATCAGAAAATTTCATTGTTATATTTATGATTTCATTACTCTGTTGAAAATGCATTCTTTGGGTTGAAGAGCCTCTTTTGGAACGTTTCCTCAAAGATTGCATACGTAGAACTCTGACGCAGCAGCTTTAAAAAGTATCCAGCTCACGAATTCAGCCTTCATAGAACATAGTAAAAACTGTATCAGTTTGTTTTTTTGTGTCGCGTTCCATATTCTCCACAAGTAAGTGGAGGGGAACTGGGCATACGTAGAGCAAAAAAGCTACAGGAATGTTCAGTTTTAAAGTAATACTGCTTGAAAATACTTAATTCAAGAGTCTTTGGATGTTAGCAGAAATGCGACTTTTAATTGTATTCTTCCTCTGCTTCCTAATTTATATAAGTGAATGTAAGGAGTCTCTAACAAACCTGACATTGGATCAAGCCAAGCGTGAGTCTAAGAAAATTTCATTCAGTTCACAACATTTTTATTATTGGAATGTTGACCTATAATTTAATAATTCTCAATGCAAAAAATTCCTCAAGACGATAAAGCAAATATTGAAAACATTTCTCACCTAGATTTTTCCATTGATTGTGCTTCCCTGCTACTCCGAGAACATTAGAAAACGATAATCAAAATAATCGGTTGGTCCTTTGTAAAAAAAAGACAATTGTACTATTCAATCAATATCAAACGTAAACATTGCCCTAAAAAAACATGACAAATGTTGCATAATACATTTTTTCACTGGGGTTTTATTACGGAATATGATTACTGCTGTTCTAAAAACATTTGAAGATGCACGTCAACATAATCAATCGATTTCTTTTTAAAAAGTTGATTTTCAGATTCAATTAAAACAAAATGCAAAACAGTTTTTGAATACTTTATTTCAAAAATTTTACTAAAAATCAGATTGTCAATCACAGAATAAATAACTTTTGTTTGTCCATTTTGAAGCTTTGACTTGTGAATAGCTCACATTGGCATATACATGTTTCACCATATGTTGTTTATTTCCAGCTCCACATCCTTCTTATTTTTTCAATAAAGCGGATGATGTTATGCAATTATGCTTTGAATTTTCAAATAATTGCCTTAAAATATAACAGATTTTTCATCTGAGCTTTTTACAATTTTTTTGAAATTTTTTTAAATATTTTCGAAACAAAAATTTTGAACTAATCTTTCAAAATAAAAAAATGTCTTTCAAATCTTTGAAATCCTTTTTTGAAACTTTCTAAATCCGTTTGAATATTTAGAAATCTTTCTAAATAATGTCTTATAATTGTTTTCTTTTTTCATGTTACATTTACCCAGTAATTTCAACAGAACCTTCCAATAATTAAAAGATTTTAAAACCCTTCAAAACAATATCTATGTTTTCTTAGAAATCTTGAAAAAAATATTGCTTCAAGTTTTTTTTTTAATCTTTTCAAATGTCCAATTTTTTTAAAACTTAGGAAAATGTTTTAAAATTAAAATATATCTCAAAATTTTCTCAATTTTTCCCCTAATCTCATCCTTCGCATGAATAATTCACTTACATTAATCATCTGATTAGCTGCAAGCTTCCCTAAAAATAATATTTATTCAAAAATGATTGGTCAAACAAAAGAATTTGAATGTTCACAAACAATTAGGATAAACGATTTCAAAGTTTTGACAGCAAGACGTATAATAAAATCGTTCTTTCTATTTAAATAGCTTGAGACTATATTGAAAGTCTCAGTTAGTCACAAATATTATTAAAAATCTGATAATGAATATTTTCATAGACAACTAATTTTGAGTATTATTTACAAGATTGCTGGCATTGTTTATAAATATTGATATTATTATTGATATTATTATATTTCCTTATATTAGTTATTCATTTTAAATGTTACTTTATTCTGGTATCTAGTCTGGTATCTAGTCAACAAAAACTACCTACATTTTGTCACTCCTTTTTAGGTGATTAAAGATAGAAATTCCTTAGCTTCTATTTTTCAATTTGAAAAAAAAATGGCTACATTTTTATTGTTCTTGTGTCCACAAATTTCTCTTAACTTGACAAATTAAGGGACATAAATTAAAATATTTTAGAATTTTCGCTTCAACCAAAAAACACATTATTTCCTCATTCTGGTTCTAAAAACAAAACACGCTTCTTCTTATTAACTATATGATGTTATTTTTGTACTTTCAATCTTTCTTAATTTTCGCTCATAAATGGACAATCCCTGAGTTATGATTACCTCTCAATATTTCCCCCGTGAAAAAGCTTCTACTTAATAATTTGAATCTAATAATTTAATCGAATAGTCAATTAACAATTGCTAAGAAACATAATTAATTTTATTCACAGAAAAATGTATCTATAAAAGAACCTGGTGGGACAGGAATTTAGTATCTCGATCCGAGAAGAACTTTCGCTGTGAATGGGAAAAGGATTTTAATTACATCTCGAGAGAGGCAGCTTTCGATGATGGTAAATATATTACACTTTTCTACTTTGTCTATCAATTTCTTTGAAGATTGAACAAAAATTATGATTTTTTATACAAAAAACAATACATTTGTTGTATTTGAAAAACTCACTTATATGAAATAATATATAATACTATAATCATATATGCATAAAGTATAACGTACGTAAAATCAACTAATGCAAATTTTCTTCTACAGCCCAATGTATAAAAAACGGTCAAGGTAAAGCACCTAACAACTTGGATTGTATACGCAATCTACAGGACGTAAAAACGGCGAAAAATCGTGTGGGCAAAAAAAAATAAGCTACATATCAATACCAGCAGATTTCTACAGGCATTGATAGAACATAATGAAGATGGAAATAATGTATTTCATTTTGGTCACATTCACATTTTATGACATGGATATCCCGTTTTGTTCAAACTTCTGAGAATTCTAGTTTTGTATATTGTGAAATTATAAGAATTATCAGTTCAAAATTTCGCCGTTATTCAGTTTCAAAATTAGAATGAGGCAAAAAAAAACGATTTTTCGAGAGTTGATCACTCGGACTTCAAGTATACCATAGATTTCAAACGATTACCAAATAATTCGAAACATTTCAAAATATTTCAAACATTTCAAAATATTTTAAATATTTGAAACATTTTACAAATATTTCACGGATAGCAACAATTTAAAATAGCGTACACATTAGATTTCAATAAAGATTTTGCAAAAATTTTCAAGCTTGAAAGATATAAAGGATTTCAAAAATTTGAAAAAGGGTACAGTACACCAGATTTCAAAGAATTCAAAACATTTCGAAGATTGAAAACGATTAAAATTTTTTTTTAAATTTCATAACACATCACAAAGATTTTAAACATTACAGTGATTTCAAGCAAATGTAAAATATTTCAGAAAGGCTTCACAAATATTTCAAATATTCTAATGATTTCAAACTATTACAAAAGATTTCAGAAGAATTTCACAAATGTTTGAAAGAATTCATAAATGGATTTCAAAAGATTTAAAAACATTTAAAATATTTTGAGCGATTTAAAAAGGTTTCAATAAATTTGAGAAGACTTGAAAGGATTTCAGTGACTTCATACGAACACAAAAGATTTTGCAATCAAAGATTAACAAGAATATGTTACAAATGTTTCAAAGATTTCATTGAGATTTCAAAATTTAAAAAAAAATCACGAAGATTTCACGGATTTCACAGATTTTACCAAATCTTCAACTAATTATAAAACATTTCACAGAAATTTCAAGCTTGCGCTCAGGTTTATAATACTTCAAGAAATACTAACAAATTCACAAAGATTTCAAAAGATTTCACAGACTTTACAAAGATTTCAATGATTTCAAAAACTGTACAAATATTTTTAAATATTTCCAAAAATTTCATTAGGACGACTTATGTTCACGAAAACTAAGTATTTGTTCATTTATTGTTCTGCCTTTTCTGAAAATTGTTAGCCAATAAAAAATAAAATGTCTCATTTTTACATGTATAACAGACGGTTATTTCATTATTTAATGTAAGAAAGGAGACTTGGAAAAACTTGATTTCTTGACCAGAAAAACTTGGAAAAACCCCTCAATTTCGCTCCGAAGAATCGCTGGACATCCCATTCAGGGAAATGATTTGGAGAACTACAACTAGATAATGAAAACTAATTAGATTTCGTGAAGCAGGTGTTACGTCGTTGCGTCGGGTTATCCGGAAGCCTGTCCAACTCCAAAGAAGTTGAAAAGGCTGACGGAGGAAATCTCTGAAAAGATTGACCTGTTACGCCACGAGGCGCGTGCCTCCAGATACAACGATATATTCATCAGTCCAGGGCCATCAGAGGATAGTCCGCAGACATCTGGTTGTGGGAGTGGATAGTGGGAAGAACTCCAGCTTTTAGGCTCAAGGAGGGACTGAACCTGGAGATAAAGAGGACGGACTGTTTCTAAATGTACGGCTAGCGATCGTACAGATCCCCGGCAGAAAGCAACTCCGAAGGAAAAAGGTGGGATCCTAGTTGTTGATCTTACCTGATTTTTAATCAGGGCCCTTGCAGCTCTTGATTGCCGAAACTATCTAGGGATGGGTAGCGTGAAATTCCAGGTCACCCGTCTGGGCTTTGTAGGGGGTTAGGAGCGTCTGGGCATGGCCCAAATTAGCCTATCAATGGCTGAGACGAACATTCTCATGATGGAGATTTTGCATCACAGTAAAGGAGCCTGGCGGTTCCAACCAGGCGTATGTCAGTCATGTAGCCAGAACGTGCTCTAATCGTACTCTAATTTAAGAACCCTGGTTATATAGGGAATATATTAGTGGCATGGGAGGGTGTGGCTTTATATGTAAGGGGCTGTTCGAAAAAGCACCAGGGGCATGCATAGTCGTTAAATGTATGGATGCGATTATGGCTTATAAGCTCTGCTTCAGGTAAGTCTCCGCTATTAGGGTGAGACTTAGGGCCAGGAGCGGTGGCAGGCTGAATGTATTTATCGCCTCAGCTTATTTTTGGGCGATGCCGCGGGGCCCCTACCTTCTCGAGCGGTGGAGGCTCTCATTCAGCACTTTCAGAAGAACGAGATTCCCCTGCTGTTCGGCTGTGATGCAAACTCTCACCATACAGTATGGGGCAACACAAACATCAACGGCAGAGGAGGAGATTTAATTGAATACCTGGCGGGCACTTATTTAAAGATTCTATATCGCGGTGATACTTCCACATTATCAAAAACAGGAGTGAGATTGTCGATTTGACTTTATGCCCGGACGAACTAAGAAGCAGGATAAATGGCTGGAGAGTCTCTGATGAGGAGTTGGTCTCACATCAAAATTATATATTGTTTCGGTCAGCCCGAGCAAAATATAAAAAGAGGAACTCAAAGTCAGGCATGGGAATCTTACCACAAGCTACCGTACCATAGGTGAGTTGAAGAATGTGGCGGATTTTCTGCGAAGGGCTTTGACTACATCATATGAGAACAATCGCCCTACTAATAAATTTGAGTTCAAGAAAGGAGCAATATGTTGAAACACCAACCTGGAGAAACTACGTCAAAAGATTAGAGCGTTATGCAACAGAGCAAACAGAACTAAATTGCCTTAATACTGAGACATCTACAAGACGGCTCAGTATGAATACAAAATAAAATATTAGAAGATATGAACAGGAAGATTGTAGAGCTCCTGGTTGAAATCAAGAAACATTCCGGACACAGCGAGACTCCACAATATCCTGATAAAAAAACAAAAAGATTGGCTGGACTCATAAGGGTCGATGATTGTCAGTTTGCTGCACCTATCCAGCACTCTCACAATTGTGCCCCCCCCCCTCCACTAACAATACTATCCACGACCAGCATTGCCCTAAAATATGTAACTTAGGCATGGAAGGATAACAGAGTGGCCTTCATTACGAAACTTGGGCTACACTGCTGCTCAAGATTTCCGGCCAACCAGCTTAGGTTTCTTCTATCTGAAGATTCTTGAGAGGCTGGTTGAAATATATATCAGGATTGACGTGCTTTAAGTCTCCTCGCTGCATAGAAGGCAGCATGCATTTCAGGCAGACTGCTCAGTAGAAACTCGGCTCTATGCTGTCGTAGCAAAATTGGAGTAGCAGCAGGAATAGAGACGGTACTCTGTGGGCACCTGCTCGGAAATGAATGCTGCCTTTAGCAATACCCCTTAAGAAATCATCTGTCAAAAGCTTCAAGGTGCGGCGTGCCAAACGAGCTAAAGTCGGAGTCAAAATTTGAGGCCCCCTCTTTTCCAAGCGTCGGCCTTCACTTACTTCCAGAAAGCGGTCAATAAGCAAACAATAATTTAATCATGAATTTTAATTATTGCACTGCAATTGCTTCACAAAACTTGACATTTTGTGCTATCTGACGGATTCCTATTTTCATTGGTTCGCAACAAGAAGTATTTGTAGGTAAATGCCCCTCAAAAGTCAATCAATAAATGTTTCAGTATTCAAGAAAATGTATTGCAATAAATGATGTTACAAGAAGATCTGTGAATTTTTGAAAAGATGAAGCTTGAAGAAGGCGGCTGAAAAATCTTGTTTTCTGTGATGGTTCGCCCTTTATTGCTAACATTTTCTTAGAATAAAATTAATTATATCTTAAAATTTCGAAGACTTCAAGCTTTCATTGGCTGAATGAGGAATGGTATATTCAGGTATATGTGGATGATTTTGTAATTCTAGTCAGGGGGCTCATCTGGAAACGTCGATCTATCTTACGCAGTCGGCGCTGCGTATCGTAGAGCTCTGGCGCGACAGTTCAGGGCTCTCAGTGAGTTTGAGAAAAACCAGCCGATTCATGTCCACAAGAAACTCCAAAGTATTGAAAGTTGACGCCACTATATTCTGTGGTGCGAGCCTGACGATCTCAGACTTTGCTAAATATACCCCTTTACCCACTCACTCAGTACAACTAAGTTCTATCAAGTTTTTCCGAAAAATTGTCCTTTTTCCGAAGGATAAAAAGATAAAATATCAACTGAATCTTCCCAAATCTATAGAACTTAGTAGTGATGCTTGGGTAGGCTGGAGGGGGTGTTAGGATGACAATCCATGGCCTAAGAACCATCTCTGAAAATTAGGGTGCCAATAAAAATGATTGTTTGGAAATTTTTCTCCATTCCTGGACGATAAGGTGGATAAATATTTCCCTAAATTTTCCACCTTTATAGAAACTACGTGGGTTTTCAAGCGGACGTTCAATGGGATGTTAGAGCAACAACAGTTATCCGAGAAACCCACTTGAAAAAGTCTTATTTGGGAATTTTTTGAGTCATCATTTCGCATTCAATGTACTTTTTCTTCGCTGTTGACATAGTTTCTGTTTATTTTTTTCAACTGTTTTGAACATGCAGTATTCAAGGAATCTTACTTATTTATCGCATGTGTTGACGATCCACAAGGAATTTCCTTCTCGACACATGGGTTTCAGCTTCCAAGAGGAAAAAAAAAATGACACCCCATAATAATCATTCGTTGTGCCACCATTCTGAGCTGATTTTTTTAGGTGAATTTTCTAGTTTACATTACACTCTACATGAGCCTTGAGGTATTATAATTTATTTTGTGGACATTTTCATGTTTACATTTGCGCCACCACGCCGCCCTCATTCATGCTATATTTCGTGAATTTTCTTAGATCTCCGGTTTATAATTACAGGATAAATTCTCAACAGCACACTTTTCTCAAATTGTAATAATTATTATTAATATTTGTTTCTGGATTTATTACGTCCGTTGAGTCGTGCACTTGAAATCCTCAAATGATGTCTCGTCTTTTACTCTCAATAATATTAATCGTTAATGAAATAATTCTGCGTTCCAGGAATTCACTGAATATATTCTTTCAGAATATAATTTCAGCAAGAATTTAAGTCGCCAAAAACTGTTGACAAATAAATAGTACATTTTCGGAGGTAAAACAATCTGCTAAAGTCCTTCTTTGTCATGAGTACAAATATATTTTTCTCTAGCTCGCTCGAATCTATCATTTAGAAAAGATATTTCGCTGTGAACGATCTTAACAGATTACGTACTCGGCTTCAAGAGTATATCTCTCTAACCTATTCTCCTCTGCTGTTGAGATATTTAGACAAAATAAATCTAGGTCAAGTGACAAGCGTAAAATCTCGTACTTAGTGATTTTACTTCCGCCTAGTTCACAGAAAAGCTCCTCGTAGAAGCTGCATAAGATCGCACCCTAGAATCTCCTTATTCGATTGATAGTTCCAATGTTTCCTGTACTCGTACTAGATGCCGATGATATAATCCTCTAGTCTGTTTACCCGTAGTAGGAAACTGGAATCAGAAGACACTCGGTTTCGAGAATGCAATTCTCTAGCCTGTGTCCGAAATCTTCCGGATTACTCTTGCTCGCCAGCGAGCGTCGTCAACACCTAGCGCTAAAACCCATTCTCAGCTCTGTATTGAGGGTTGTCAGTCGCAGGGTAGATATTGTGTACCTTACGATATATATTCGAAAATTGGGTCAATCATAAAAATTAATATCAAATTCGGGGCCCGCGTATAATAGTCTAGTATATTATTAAGACTGATGATTCTATTACTGTAAAACTTGGTAAGGATCCCTCCACAAAAGACCTCATTGAACCTGATAGAATTTGTATAAGGATCTATATAAGGTTTAAAGAGTTTCAATCTGGCTGCCTGTTAGGAAAAAATTTGCCAGATAGAATATCTGCTGGTTTCCAAGAGGAATTTACATATCTTCAACCAATCTGGATTTCCCATTGCAAAGTGAAGCGGTTTCTGTTGGGATTTTACATAACTGTGTAACCAAGTGTGATTTCCAAACTGAAAAAGTGCTGGTTTCTGTCTGAAATTCCAAAATGAATTTTTTGAGATTTCGTAAAGTAACCAAATCTGTTGTTTTATGAGGTTTTTGCATAAACGGAACCTACTTCGATTTTTAGACTCAAATAGAGCTGGCTTCTATCTGGAATACCAGAATCAATTTTTCAGATCTCTAAATCTGTTGGTTCCTATGAGGTTTCTATGAGGTTTCTATGATACCTATTAGGAATTCCTTACTGAACCTGCTAAAATTAGACTAATCTATGAGTTTTACTCTGAAATTTACGTGACAAAGGCCGCATTATTTCTCATAGATTTTTTTTCTATCAGGTTCAATGAGGTCTTTTGTGGAGGCATCTTGATTCTAGTTCCTCATAAAAAGTTCCATAGTAAAAATTAGGTTACATGATTGTAAGACAGATCAAAAAAATATTGTTCACCCAAAAAATCGCTTTAACAAATGTCCACACATGCCTGCGGAAAATTTTGAAGTCACGTAGAAAATAACTGATGAACTGCTTTACAATTTATGCTTCAGAATCTTAGTTACACTCCAAAACTACGGTTTCTATTATTGATATTTTTATTTAAATGGAATATCAACTACATATGCACGCATATATTGGTGGCTGCAAAAATATTTTTGAGCTTATTTTATTAGATTGGTGGATCAAACCGAAGTGCAATTGTTTTGTTACGTGTACTGTTTTCATACTGAATTGAGTCCTAAATCGAATCCTTGTTTATACAGTAAGATTTTTTCAGTTATATTCTGAGGAAGCTAGATAGAACATAGTGACAAACTGTAACCGTTTATTAATTCACTCGCATTCCACATTCTCCATAAAAAAAGTGGAGGGGAAATTGACATACATAGAGCAAGAATACTAAAGGAATATTCAGTTATGAAGTCATACAGCTTAAAAACGCTTCATTTAAGAGTCTTTGAACGTTGAAGGAAATGCGATTTTTTAATCTATTCATCATCTGCTTCTTAATTTATGGAATTGAATGTAAGAAGTCTAAAACAAACCTTACATGGGAGCAGGCTAAGGGTGAGTTGAAGAAAACTTAATTTAGATCTCAACATTTGTTCTATTGAAATATTAAGCTATAATTGAATAATTTGAAATGCAAAAAATTACTTACGACTTTGAATTAACTTGTTTACAACATTTCTCCCCTAGATTATTTTATTGATTGACCTTCCCTGCTGCTCCGCGAACATCAGAAGACGAAAATTAGAATAATCGGTTTTTCGTTCTTACGAAAAGACAATTTTATCAATAAATTAATTTTGAATGCAAAAATTCCCCTTAAAATATGTAACAAATGTTTCATAATATATTTTTTCATTGTGGTTTCAGTGCGGGATATGTTTTCTGCTGTTTCAAAACCATTTGAAATTAAAAACAGCTTTGAAATACTTTACTTTTCAAATTTTACTTAAAATTGAAAAGTAAATTACATAAATAATTGTTGTTTTTTCATTTTTAAACTGTGACTTTTAAATAGGTTATATCGAAATGAGAGAAATAAGGTCAAATGAACTAGTTCAAGTGTTTGAATGATTTTTGTTTTTACACTATGTATCAGTGAGTTGCATTGCACGTTTCAGCATATCATTGCATTCTTGTCATTTATTTCAAGCTTCACGGATTTCTTATTTTTACAATGAAGTGGAAAATGTTATGAAATCATGATTTAAAATTTAAATAATTGCCTTATAATATAACAGATACGTTTGTTGAGCTCTTCGTAATTTTTCTGGAATGTTTAGAAATACTTAAAAACAATGTTTTTAAAACAAATCTTTCGAAATAGAAAATTATTGTAAAATTTCCAAAGAATCTAAAAGCATTTTTTATTTTTCTGAAACCCTTCGAAGTTCAATTGCTTTGAAATCTTTAAAACTCTTTTTTTAACATTTGCAAATCTGTTGAAATATTTCAATATCTTTTTCAATATTCCTTTAGAATTAATTTTTACTTGAGATTACATTTGCGTAGAAATCTTAACAAATTTTCTATACAATTGAAACCTTTTAAAATTATTCAAACAATACATAAATCATAAATCATTCTTTCTCTTTGAATAGCTTGAGACTACATTGAGAGTCTAAATTCGTCACAAATATTATTAAAAATCTGATGATGAATATTTTCATAGACAACTAATTATAAGCATCATTTAAAGATATTTAGGATTGCTTATGGACATTTATATTATCAGATTTCACCTAATATCATCAGTAAAGACAATTAAAATCTGACAGTGCCAGCAATTTTAATATTTCACGATAGAATCTGTTCACCAAAATGCTTATAATTATTTTTTACCTATAATTACACTTTTCGTTAATTTTGATACCAAATTTATCGTAACAATTAGATGGATCAATAAGCAGATGATTTGTATTCTGTCAGTCACCGCCCATTAAATCAGGCAAAAAAATTAAATGTATCGTTAAAAAAAAGACAGGTGAACTAAAATTAAAACTAAAGGCAGGTATTTGAAAGTATCTAAAAAGGTCACAATCTTTATAAATAATGTTTATCAAGAAATTCTTCTGATTACTGGTTCGTTACTTCTTTCAAAAGTTACTTCGTTCAGGTCTCGTTGCCAAAAAAAACATCTGGTTAAACTTTGTTAATCTTTGCTCATAAATGGACAAATACTGAACTATGATTACTTCTCAATGTGTGTTCTCCATAAAAAAGCTTCTATTTATTTATTTATATCTCATAATTTGACCAAATATTTAATTCACAATTGCTTATAAATATTAATAATTTTATTTACAGACAGATGTGTCTATAAAAAAACTTGGTGGCAGGAAAAGGTCGATCATTTTGATCCTAAATATCAGTTTCAATGTCTTTGGCAAGGGGATTATGTATACGTCACGAGAGAGGAGGCTGTCACAAGAGGTATATATGTGAAACTTCTTCACTTTATCTATCAATTCCTTAGAAGATTGAACAAAATTATTATTCTTCATGCAAAAAACAATAACTTGTTTGTATTCGAAAACTTGGCGTATTAGAAAAAATATATAATACCATAATCATATATGCATAAAGTATAAGCTACGTAGAATCAACTGATTTGAATTTTTCTTCTACAGGCTATTGCATAAAGGAAGGTATTGGTAAACCACCTAATAACTTTGACTGTGTAACAAGGCCAGAAGACATAAAAAAACGAACCTTTCCAGGAAAATCAAAATGAGCTATCTGTCAATGACAGCAAATTTCTCCGGACACAGACATAACATAAAGAAGACAAAAAAATGTATTAAATTTCGTTCACCTTCACATTTTATGACATAAATATCACGTTTTGTTTTATTATCTGGAAATTCTGTTTCTCTAAGTCCAGAAGTTATTGATGTCAAGTTTCAGACAAACACAATAAATAAATTTTTAATACTATCCGCAAGATATTTAAAAACGCATTTTAGTACCCGTACATTTTCTAGAAGTAATAAAGTTTTATTCTTCACCAAACTCTATGAAAAAGAGTTGCAGAACTTCAACTAAATAACTGAATAAAATTATTAAAACCATGACTTCGTCGAATATTAGTAATTTTTGAAAAACTAATACATACAGTTTTATATTACTGAAACCTCGTATATTGTATAAAGTAAAAGTAATTTTTAATATATGCAAACTATTTCGTGACGCAGGTGTTAAGTCATTGCGTAAGGTTATCCTGAAGCCTGTCTAACTTCAGAGAAATTGGACAGCCTGACGGCGGAAATCTCTAAAAAGATTGACTAAAGAAGGGACTAAACCTGGTGATCGAGAGGACGGAGTGTCTCTAAAGGTACCGGTAGGCGACCTTACTGATCCCCGGCACATTCGAGGATCCGCCAAACGTTCTGAAGTGCCTGAGCTTCCAAAATCTTACTCCAGGAATCAATTCGCGGAAGTTGTATTCCAACAGGCAGGGAGCCAGTCTGAAGGGAAAGGGCTGGATTCCAGTTGTTGGTCCTACCGAATTTTCTACCAGGGACATTGCAGCTCTGGATTACCAAACCTATGTAGGGATGAGTAGCGTTACATTGCAAGGGACCCATCTGGGCACTGTGGCAAGAACAGAAGCATCTGGAGATGTTCTTCATTAGCCTATCAATGACTGAGATGGACATGTCCATGATGCAGATAAATTTTCCCCACAGCGAAGGGGGCAGAAGCGAAGAAAGGCTGAAGGTGTGTATTGTCTCGTCTTATTTCCGGGCGATGCTAAGGGGCCTCCGCCTTTTTGAGGGGTGATGACCTCTAATTCAGCGCTTTCAGGAGAATAATTGAATTTATAAAAAATTATTGTCACGCAAGAAATTTAATTTTGTATATTTCTGACTCTAATCGCTGTTGGCAAGTGTGAAAGTCAGCTTGCTTCTGGAGTTACTACTGTCGTCCAAAGGGTACTTTTTGATAACCTTTTTCGCTGTGCGGCCCACGCTGGGGGAAGTGAAAAATATTTGAAATTATATTTCTTGTGTAATAATGATTTAATCATGAATTTAACTATTGCACTGCAATCGCATGCCAAAACTACAAATTTTGAGCCGTCTGTCAGATGTCGTTTTTCATTCGTTCTTAACATTACGTATTTATAAGTTAATGCCATAAAAAAGTCAATCAGTGAATATTTCAGCATTTGAAAAAATCTATCTGTAAATTTTTCTAGATTCTTCCTAACGTCGACCGCTTTTTAGGAACACGTGAAAGTGTAAACTTGGTAGAGGAGGCTAAAAAATTCTGTGTTTTGTGATTCTCCGCCCATCATTGACAACATTTTTTTTTGAATGAAATAAATTATATCGTCAAATTTGGAATACTTCAAACTTCGAGATTCTTATTATCAAACAATCCAGACATTTTTATATAACGAGTTGCAATCAAAGGAAGTGACGAGAGCCTCGACTTTTGAAACCGGCTTTAGTAAGATGTATAGAAAACATGCCACACAAGAGGCAACTGAAATTCAGATCGAGTACA
>JAABKJ010002157.1:14587-28625 GCA_011634705.1 Andricus grossulariae
GACTTTTGAAACCGGCTTTAGTAAGATGTATAGAAAACATGCCACACAAGAGGCAACTGAAATTCAGATCGAGTACAGGCCTAGTCAGGGAAATAGCGTTGTAATAATACCCGCAGGGGATGTGTCCTGTCACCAGACCTAAAGTATATTGTAGTGAATGGCCTTCTTTATATGCCGAATGAGAATACTCAAGGATACGCGGATGACTTTGTAATCCTAGTCAGGGGGCTCATCTGGAAACGTTGATATGTCTTAGACTGTTGGTGCTGCGCATCGCGCAGAGCTGTGGTGCGAGAACTCGGGGCTGTCGGTGCAGTTGGAAAAGACCAGACCATTCATTTCCACCAGAAACTACAAATTCTCGAAAATTGACGCCCCAGCATTCTGCAGCGGGAGATTGACGATCTCGGACTAAGCTTAATATCTGGGTGTAGTCCTAGATAGCAAATTGAACTGGTGCCGAATCATGGGACTCAATGCGTAAAGTGTGTCATGGCATTTTGCGTGAGTATAAGAGACTTTGGTTTGGCGTAGGGATTGGGGCCTAAATTGTATGCATGGCTACACTTCAATGTAGGACAGACTGCAACGATAAAAAGTACTAGCGTTTAGGAACATGATATAAGCAATGAGGACTACGCCCGTAGCTCAGCAAGATATCAAGAGCAAATTGATCAATTTACGGGACCAATTACACTGCAAATTCTAGAAATGATGCAAGACATAATTCCAAAATGCTTCAATTTCACTAAGACTTTTCGCGTCTGCACCCCAAGCAGAGATATGTTGATAACAAATGGTGAAATGTTCTTCCAAGAAAAAATCTGATTTACTGACACAGGAAGCAAAACGGATATGGATCTCACAAGGGCTACATGCCACCGTTTGTGAAGCAGAGGTCCTGGCCGTTCTCGGCTGCGCTAAGACATTGCTAGAGAAAAATGCTGCTGGTGGGCATATTACAATCTGCTTGGACAGCTACACGACATCAACTGTAGTTGGAAAACCAGACATAGCATCAGAGCCAGTTTGAGAATTCAACAAGGCAACGAAAAAGTGGACCATTCGACGAAAAGCGACACAGCAATATAATACATACGCCCGGAATCGATACTGGGACTAGCGTGTTGGCTTTGCAAGAAGGATGCACAGAGCTTAGCCTCAGCTAGGCTCAGGCAACTAACTGTTGGGGCCCACTTCACAAACTCCGCAGAAATAATTACGCTATCAGTGTTTGACATCCTGGGCTTCACCAAAAGGTCTGTGATAGACCACTGAGAGCAAATGGTTAAGAGTGTGGCACAATGGGCTTCATAGCTTCAGCACTAGGGGGCCCTATTGGTGCTTTTCGTTCGCCACAAACTAACTAACAGATTGTTTGTAAAATCATTTCGTAGAAAAAATTATTTTTTCCAATTTATGTGCTACGGGCGTGAGAAGTGTCTTCTTAGCATTTAGAATTCTCTATATAAATTTTTCGAGGTAGCCTATCGAACCATAAACAAATTTCTTGTCTTTTTCGGGTTGAAAAACATTTTTCCGAATGATTAAAATTGAAGTTAATGAATTGATCAAACCTCTTACAAGAAAAAGTTGAGATCAAAACATCTTCAATGTATGAGCAATTATTTCTCAACAAACGCACGTTTTGGTGGTTTATAACTCTCTTAAGACTATAACTTCTTTATGTTTCTCGCAAAAAAAAACCTTTCTGATCGCTGTGAGCATCATTCATTAAATGTCACATGAAATTAATCAATTGGCAATGAATTCGATTTCAAATTATTCAGAGTTTAAAGACATTCATTTACGGTTCTGACTCAAATTATTTCTATGACCAGTCACAAAGATGCCTTTCCGTCCCTGAAGTGACTCATTGGTAACAAAAAAAAAAGTTCTATACATTTACATTTAAGTATTACAAGTCTAGGAGCCGTGGTGATATTAATCAAATACTACAACACACCCTCTCAACGCGGGTCTTTTTATAATAAATTTGTATAGAAAATCCCAAAGCACAATTGCTGAAAAACAATACAACATTTCACTCAAAATGGGTTCAATGTTAATTACTTATTGAGATATTCCTTCCATTTTCAAAACATTCTCCATGAAGGCGTTCTCTGTGTTTTTGGTTGATCAAACTCTATTTTAATATGCACATCAATTTGCACATCTGCACTGGGCTTGCAGTTTACGTATATTTTACCTCGATCGAAATTTTTTTTATTTATTGATATCGGATATCTATATGCTTGGTTTTTGGATAATGAATTGGAATTGTTCAGTAATTTCTAAACACAGGTAACCAGTTTTTTCCACAGCTTCAGTTAAAACAATTTACTTTGCTGTAGTAAAATATAACACATAGGTTTTTTGTTTTCTGGATTCCGATGTAATTTAGAAAACATCCAATTTAAAAAACAAAAACTCTCTATGAGTTTCTGTCATCAATATAATCTTTCCAATCTGCATCTACACAACCAATCTTTTTTTGTTCAGTTTTTCGTTAATTTGAACCTTGATATGTACTTCCTCGAAGGCATCGTGAAACTCTGTTAGCTGCACACCAATGTTCGTTTCCTGAATTTTATTGAGTTAATTCAAGATACTAACTGTACAAGCTATGTCCTGACGGGTTGCGATAGTCACATATATTAATGATCAAATTAATCATTGATAAGGAAAATGACTTGCCTCTTTTGCTTCTTTATCAGTTTTTGATTCCATCTTCTGCAAAAGTTTTGAAACTTGAAACTTATTTTAAGTTTGCCATGAAGAAGAAAATACCTCTTAATAATCTATCCCATGTTTTTGGGTGTATACTTTTGCAGAAAGTCTTTCTTTTTTTCTTTTGATGCTTCCTTCAGCCTTGAGCCTTGTTATATGTTTGCTTGATGTCTTCCTCCAACCATATTATATTTTCGTTGCTCTCGTCGTCATTCCTGAACATCCAGATTTTTATCTTTCCGTTAAAATTCTGTTACGTCTTGTTATTCACCTTCTCATTAAGATAAAGTAAAAAATTGCTTCAACAGATGTCCACACATGCCTGAGGCAAATCATGAAGTCACGTAGAAAATAACTAATAAACTACTTCAACATTTATGTCGTTTGACAACGAAGAATAGCTTTTTGGGTCCTGCTTGGACTTCGAATTGAAGAAAAAATACTCACTATTCATCCTCTAAGTTTCGAGTGTAAACATTAAGAACTTTCATCGGAAATAAAAAAAAAAGTCCAAGAAAACCTTGCGTCTTTTCATAAGTGTCCATCATCGACAAGACTCACAATAACTTTTTTACAACTCATGTCCAAAAAAATCGATATTCACCGTAGAGCATAGCGAATATAGCCAATTTCATGCGAATATTTTTCCTTAACTTGTGAAGAAAATGCGATATCCTCAATGGCTGCGTGCAGGAAGGCCACAAAAGTGAAAGAGATAGAAAACAAAGTTATCTTTCTTGATATTTTCGATAATCTTGATTTCGTTTCGTCTGCTCGGGTGTGCTTGGAGATCTACAAACAACTTCAATTCAGTTTGCAAAATAGCGTCGACTTTGGATAATGAGGGAGAACAAACGAATCGACCTCAAATACCGCAACATTTTTTGGATTTCGCTTATGCTCTATGGACGCCGAATATCAAATTTTCCATACACTCGTTGTCACACTTTTTCTTTTGTTTTCTATCGAATTAACATCCATCGACGTGACCTTACTTTTGGTTTGTCAGAGCTGGGTAATAAGAAATTGATCCCTTCCGAAAAATACTTTGCAAATAATTATTGAAAAGAACGTTTTTTTAATACGTATTTTTATTTTAGTTATAATAGCGTATAAATAATCAAATAAAACAATTTGTGTAGTTAGAAATGCAAACAAAACGCAATTGCAGAACCAATTAGGTATTCCATGTTGTGACGTCAGCTAGCAAGATGTCTGCACACCTAGGGCCAAGCATTAATTCCAATTGCATCTGACGAAACATAATTTTTTTTATAACGTGGCCAAAATTATTTTTCACCATAAATGTATTTAGACATTATTTTTTATTTTTGAAAAGCTACCTGAATGGATCATGAAAATTATAAAAAATTTTTTCATCAATTTTTTGGCCCACCAGCGCACTCCTACCGACCACAGTGGTCTAGAATACGAATTTACTGTTCCTAATTGCCCACAGGTCGTATTTCTTAACCGATCTTGAAGTTCTTCTCTTTAGAAATGCTCAACATTGACTTTTTAAGAAAATTTTGGTTTGCGATTTAGAAATTTTTGTCACTGAGCAACAATATATAATGCTAATGAGATAATACTTTTCAAATATCACTACCATAAGTCTATTTTATAGTATTCTGAGAAAACTCCATAACTGAAAAAATTGGTTTTGCGAGTTTTTGGAACTAATTATGATTTTTTCAGGTTTCTGAATGCAAATAATTTCTAATACATAAAATACTACGTTATACTGATAGTCAGATGTAACATACATCATTTGAATAATTTATTGTTGTTCTCAATAATTCAACAATTTTTAACTTTTTGTTGAATTTAAAATTAGAGTGAAGCAAATAATTAATTGAAGTTAGCAAAATAAATTGTTCAAAAAATTTAATATTAATGGTGCAGCTAGTTTTCAACACTTATCCAAGTAAGGATAGTTACAAACATCAATGAATTGTTTGAACAACTAAGCTCACTTGATTTATTTATTACTATACTAAGTCAAACATGGATGAAGAGTTGAAGATTTAGGAAGAAGCCTCATTTATCAAGCATTAATAAGGCAGACGATAGTTATAAACAAGAATAATTTATTTAAATGAATATTTTTGATGAATTGAAATTAGTATCAACTCATTGCAAGTGAAAAGTGGAGAAAAAGCTGAAAATTTAGAAAAAATTGAATTTTTCTAGCATTATTCAATTGAAATATCATCAACCATAATAATCAATTGATTGAAGAAATTATTTTGTCAACTTTAAATAATCATTCACCTATGTTCGATTTAAATTAAACAAAAAGCGGAACGTTAAAAAAAAATCGCGACTTTCTAACTCTATTCTAAGAGAAAAAGGCTAAGAACAACAATACATTGTTAAAACAATTTACGCAAGCATTTAATTATTAGTGTAAAGTAGTATTTTATGTAATAGAAACAAGTTGCATTAAAAAACTTAAAAAATCATAATTAGCGTCAAAAACTCGCAAAACCCATATTTCAGAAATGGGGTTTTTTCAGGACCCTATAAAACAGACTTGCGAGGGTGATAGCAGAGACATTAAGCCATAAACTTTGCTATTTGGTTCTCTTGAGTTCGTATACAATTGCGATTCTCAGATAATCGGTTTCTTGGTCAACTCTAGAACAGTAATATTTTATTCGTATTTTATGGCTAATTGTGAATAGAATTGTTAAATAGAAGAAAATTAACAACACTTCCAGACCAAATAATATTAAATAAAATTTGACGTTTCATCACTAGTCATAGTAACCTCATCAGAAATCCATAGTAAAAACTACTAAAATGATTACATAAGAAATAACATAAAAAGTGAAAGTGTTTTAAAACATGATTTTTTAACATTGGAATATAATGACTTACCATTAGGTGGATCGGTGAAGTTCAGTCACAATAGTAAAATTTTCGAAAAAAGAGAAGAAAAGAAGAGTGTCTTCCAAGAACAATGCAAATTCGATGTGACATCGTGGAAATTGGGAACTTAAAGGTTTCGTAAATAAAAAAGCCAATTATACAGAAAAATTGAGATTAGTATTTTGAAAACAACCACTTTTGTTATTATTGCATTGTGATAAGGAATTTAGAATTTAAATAAAATTTCATGATTACTAGAAAAAGATTTTAAAGATGGAGCATGGTACAATGTACCATGCAGGGATATTTTGGTAGTAATTTTAAAATAAAGTTACTGTCAACTCCTAATAGCAATATAGCAAAAATGTATGCCCTTCCAAAGGTTCATGAAATTAATTTTCCTCTAAGACGTGTGGTATCTTATATTAACACCCCAATTTATTACTTTGTTTAAACTATGAGTAGAATCTTATCTGATTCCATTCCGAAATGAAATTCCTTTGTTAAAAATTCTATTACTTTTCGAGAATATATTATTAAAATCAAAATTTGGGATAACCATATCTTCATGTCTTTACATGTAAAATCACTATTTACTGATATACCCGTAGAATTAGTTTTCTCTGGTATCGACAAGAGATGGTGTTACAAAACACTTTTCTTATTGTTCAAAAAGACAAGACTGGAAACATTGTTTCTTGTTTTAATAGCTATCACGAAAGGTCAACATTCACATTTGAAGTTGAATCTGAGAATTATATCCGTTCTTTAAACTTAAAAATTATCAGAAATAATTCAAACGATATTATCACAAACTGGTATGGTAAAAGTACATATTCCGGTAGACTTTTGAATTTTTCGTCAAATCACCCTATACACCAAAAGATTGGTATTGTAAAGAATTTAGTGGATTCAGCTATTCTTCTCTCCGATGAATCTTTTCAACATGAAAATTCAAATTTACTTGAAAAAATATTAAATTAAAATAGTTATCCTTAACTTTTTTACTGAAGAACACATCAAAATAAGACTCTTTGGAATTAATAAGAAATACCTTCCGAGTTGAATTCAACAAATAATAATGAACAGACAAAGTTTGTCACTTTTAATTTTTATTCAGATATATCTTATCCAATTCATAGACTTTTTTCTAACTTTAATATTATTACTATTTTGAGAGTTGATTCAAAATTTGACTGTTTTAGAAAATTGGAAAAAGACCAATTGGAATAATTAGAACAGTGTAATTTTGTTTATAAATTGGATTGTTCTTGTGGTGTGTCCTGTATTGGGCAAACTAAAAGATCGCTGAAGACTAGAAAAAATGAGCATTTCAGAAATATTACCCATTGTGCTAAAAAGCATAATGGAATTTACCGTTTGAAATTTAAAAAAATGTTAATTTGACGCCTAAATGTTCTTCCTTCCGAATCAGTATTTTCGAAACTTTCAGTACTCTATCGACTCGTGGCCTGCATGGTACATTGTGCTATGCTCCCTCTTCAAAATTAAGAAAAAAAAATTTTTTTTAGTAATCATGAAATTTTATTTAAATTCTAAATTCTTCATCACAATGTAATAATTACCAAAAATGGTTGTTTTCGAAATACTTATCTAAATTTCTCTATATAATTGATTCTTTTATTCACGAAACCTTTCCGTTTCAAATTTCCACGATGTCATATCGAATTCGCATTGGTCTTGTAGGAAACTCTTCTTTCCTTTTTTCGAAAGTGTTACTATTGTAACTGAACTTCACTGTTCTACCAAATGGTAATTCATTATATTTCGATGTTAAAAAATCATGTTGCAAAACGCATTTACTTTTTATGTAATTTCTTATGTGATTCTTCTAATAGACTTAACCATGGATTTCAGATGAGGTTACTATGAGTAGTGACAAAACTTCAAATTCATTAAATATTATTTGGTCTGGAAGTGTTGTTAATTTTGTTTTGTACAATTCATCCCAGACGTTAAGACATTATTGAGGATTTTCAATCTTTCCTGTATCTATCTAGAATCATTAAGTTTTGATAATAATTGCAGCCGATAGTTCATCATTTAAGTTGGTAATTCCTCTTTTTGATTGGAAATGTAACAATTTTTTTCGAATTTCATTTTTTGTTTGTTGAGATTTGATTTTTGCAACTAGTATGGTAAATATTTGGTTGAGGAAATAATTCATTATTTTGGCCTCGAAGTTCAACAATTTGACTGAAAAATAATGTGTAGTATATCCATCTATCTAGTTGAATTACTTTGTTAAACCTGCCTTCTTTGGGTGAAGGATTCATCTCTTTGGTTACAAGTGTAACTTCTCCATTTTTATGAAATTATCTTTTCGAGTAAAAACAACATCATTGTGGTTGAACCTTTTTGTCTCTTTTGAAAAGTTTACTCAAATATTGCATATATAGAACCCTGACGCAGCAACTTTAAAAATTACCAAACTCACCAATTCAGTCTACATAGAACATACTGAGAAACTGTATAAGTTTTTTTTTTGTGTTGCGTTCCAAATTCTCCATAAAAAGTGGAGGGAAATTGACAAGCATAGAGCAAGAACGTCGAAGAAATCTTCAGTTATTCGGTTACACAGCTTAAGAACACTTCATTGAAGAGTATTTGAACGTTGACAAAAATGCGACTTTCAAGTCTATTCTTCCTCTGCTGCTCAATTTATAAAAGTGAATGTAAGAAACATAAAAAAACTTACATGGGAGCTAGCTAAGGGTGAGTTCAAAAAAAATTGGATTCAGTTCACAATATTTGTTCCATTGAAATATTAATCTATAATTTGATAATTTAAAATGCTGAAAATGTGAAAGAGGAAGAAAATTTTACCATTGAATTAATTTCAAAAGCAAGCATCACCGTAAGAATATGTAACAAATGTTGCATAATGTATTTTTTCATTGGGGTTCTAGTATGGAGTATATTTTCTGCTTTTCCAAAAACATTTCAAGACGCATATTACCATAATATAATCAATTGATTCCTTTTTCAAAGAAGTTGATTTTCAGATTAATCTAAAACAAGATGCAAAACCGTTTTTATATACTTCATTTTTTTAATTTTACTTAAAATTGAATGTTCAATCACAAAATAAATAATTGATGTTTTTCCATTTTGAAGAAGTGGATTGAAAATAGGTTATATTGGTCGGAGAAAAATTAGGTCAAGTAAACTAGTTTAAGTGTTGGAATGATTTTTGTTTTTCCATTTTGTATCAGTGACTTGCAAGTATCAGTTGCACAATATCATAGCACTCTTGTCATTTATTTTTAGCTCCACGGCCTTCTTAGACTTTCAATAAAGTGAAAAATTGTATACAATTATGCTTCATAATTTAAAATAATTGCCTTAATATATACCAGATTGGTTCTTTGAGTTCTTAGAATATTTTTGAAATGTTATGAAATAACTCAAAACACATTTTTTCCAAAATAATCTTTCAAAATAAAAAAATTGAATTAAGATTTCCTAGGAATCTGGAAGAATTTTTTTATTTTCCTGAAACCCCTCAAAATTCTTCAAAGGGTTCGAAATTTCGTTTTGAAATCTTCAGGAATCAAGATATTATTTTCAATTTTTTGAAATATTCTCATGATTTAAGTTATTTTCAAATATTTATAAAACTTCTAAATATCATTTGAAGTTATTCGAATTTTTTATAAAACTTATGTTAGAAAAACTTCTTTAACATAAAAAAACTACTTTTGAATCTTTGAAATTTTTTTTTGAAAATTGGTATATCTGTTCAAATATTTAGAGATCCCTTGAAATATTCTCTTATAATTGTTTTCTTTCATGATTATATTTACCAAGTAATCTCGAAAAATCTTTTTGATAATTTAAACCTTTCAAAATACTTGGGAAAAATATCTAAGTGTTCTTTGAAATCTTCAAAAAAATGTTGTTCTGAGTTTTTTCAAATATCTTCAAATTTAAAATATTTTCAAAACTTAAAGAAACATTTAAAAATGAAAATATATCTTAAATTATTTTTAATTTCTCCACTAATCTTATCTTTGGTATGAGTAATTTTTACATTAATCATCCGATTTGCAGCAAGCTCTATCAAAAATAATATTTATTCAAGGAGTTATTTACAAATATTATTGAAAATCTGAGGGTAAATATTTCCATAGACGACTAATTATAAGTATCATTTACAAGATTCCAAGTATTGTTATTTTTTTACTGTTGATTTTTCTCAAACCTTGCTTATATATGGGCAAACACTGAACTTCGACTGCTTCTCAGTGTATGTTGTTCATGAAAAATCTTCTATTTATTAATTCAAATTGAATATTTCAATTAAATAGTCAATTGCTAATGAGCATGATTAATTTTATATACAGATAGATGTATCGATAAAGCTCCCTGGCTTGATCAAAATGTCCTAACTGCTGGACATAATAAGAACTTAAGCTGTCTTTGGTAAGCGAATCCTAAATACCTTACGAGAGATGCAGCTGTCAAAGATGGTACATATATGACACTTTTTTTGCTGTATCTATCAATTTCATTAAAGGTTGAACAAAAGTATATTTTTATATATAGAAACTAATAACGTTTTTTTGTATTTGGAAAACCAACATATTAGAAATAATATATAATGCTATACTCATTTATGCATAAAGTATAACTTACGCAGAATTAACTAATTAAAATTGTTCTTTTACAGGCTCTTGTATAAAAGAAGGTACTAATGAACCACCTAAAAACTTCGACTGTGTACCAAAGCTAGAAGAAGAAAAAAAAGCGAAATCCTGGCAAATCGTAATGAGCTATGTATCAATATACCAGCAACCTTCTCCAGGCATTGACAGAACATGAAGAAGATTGCAAAAATGTATTTCATTTCTGTCACCTTTATATTTTATGACATGAATATTCCCTTTTTTGAACATCTGAGAATTCTGTTTTTGTAAGTTGAGAAGTTATTGATATCAAATTCCAGATAATCACAATAAATAAATTTTTAATACTATCCGGAAGATATTAAGAAACGCCTTCTGTACCCATAAATTTTCCATGTGCAATATAGTTTTATTTGATACCGAACTCCATGGAAAATATTTGCAGATTAGTACTTTTTCAAAATCTAATACAAACATTTTTACACTATTGAAACCTCGTATATCGGATAAAGTAAAAATAATTTTTGAACTACGCAAAATATTTCGTGAAGCAGGTATTACGTCGTTGCGTCAGGTTATTCTGAAGCCTGTCTAACTCCAGAAAAGTTGGACAGGCTGACGGAGAATATCTCTGAAGAGACTGACGCCTTACTAAGCGAGGCGTGTGCCTCCAGATTCAACGATATTTTCATCAGGTTGAGGGCCACCGTAATGTAGGCCGTAGACATCTGGTCGCTGGTCTGGCTAATGGAGAGAACTCCAGTGCTTAGGATCATGATGGGAATAAACCTAGAGATCAAGGAAACGGAGTGTCTCCGAAGATACCACTAAGCTTCCGTACCGATCCCCGACACACTCGAGGATCCGTCAACCGTTTTGAGGCGCCTGAGCTTCCAAAACCCCACTCTACGAACCAATTTGTTTAAGTTGTATTCAAACAGGCAGTGAGCCAATCCGAAGGGACGGGGCTGGATTCTGGTTAATGATCTTACTGAATTTTCAATCAGAGCCCTTGCAGCTTCATATTATTATAACTATCTACATGCGAATATCGTTAAATTACGGGTGATTCATCTGAGCTCTGTAGAAGAACTGATTCGGAGGCTAGTTCGGAGCATGCCCAAAATTAGTCTATCAATGGCCGAGACGGACATTTTCATGTTGCAGGTAAATTTTCACCACAGTGAAGGCACCTAGGCGGCTCTAACCAGGCGTTTGTAAGTGGTGCAGGCAGGATATGCCTTAATTCAAGAACCTTAGTTATACAGGAAAAGATTAGTGGCTTGGAAGTGTATAGCTCGATATGTAAGGTGCCGCGCGAAGAAGCACCAAGGGCATATATAGTCGTCAAGTTTATGGATGCAATTATGTTGTCCGAGCTCTGCTTTAAGGATCTCACCGCTATTAAGGTGATACTGAGGAGCAGAAGTGGTGAAAGGCTAAATGTGTCAGTTTCTTCAGCGTATCTTCGGGCGATGCCAAAGTTCTCTGTCTTCTTGAGAGGTGAAGGCTCTAATTCAGCAATGCCAGGAGAACGAAATTACCCTGCTGTTGAGCTGTGACGCAGAATCTCACCATACAGTGTGGGGGGATGGGTGGAAACATCAAATGTAGAGATAGAGATTCAATTGAATACCTAGCGTGTGCTGAGCTTAAGATTATAAATCGTGGTGATACTTCTACATTCTGGATCAAAAACAGAAGTGAGATTCTCGATTTGACTCTGCCTGAAAGAACTGACAAGCAGGATAGATGACTGGATAGTCTCTGATGAGAAGTTGGTCTCAGACTACAAATATATATTGTTTCCTTGAGCCCTAGCAAAACATATAAAGGAGAACTCAAGGGCAGGCTTATGGATTTCCCAACAAGCTTTGATCAAATCATATGAGAAAAATTCATTATTATATATATATGAACAATAAGATTGTAGAGCTTTCGCGAGAAATCAAGAAAAATTCCTGCATACAGCAAGACTCCACAAGTTCCTGAGGAAAGATTCGGAAGCTTGCCTTGGGCAAGATGATGGTGAGTTTGCTGATGACCAAAAAGCAAAGCTCAATCACCTGGTGGAAGTCCACTTTTCGGGTTTTCAGCGAATTCAAATCGACTGAGATGTGGAAAGCTGGGGTCAAGAGAGGATAGCGCCTATCCAGTGCTCTTATAAGAGGGCATGGATTTTTTCGTCCCCCACTCACGAAACTATTCAGGGCAAACATTGGCCTGAAATACGTAACTCAAGCATGAAAGAAAATGAGAGTGGCCTTCATGCCCAAACCTGGGCTACACTGCTGCTAAAGATATCCGGCCCATGAGCTTGATGTCCTTCATTCTGAAGAGACTTAAGATGATGGTTGAGATATAGATCGGGGATGACAACCTTTTAGTCTCCCTGCTGCACAGAGGGCAGCACGCCACTCAGGCAGGCTGTTTACTAGTTACTAAACTCTATGCTGCCGTAGAAAAATTAAAGCAGCAGCTGGAACAGGGGCGGAATGCTGTGGGCACCTGCTTGGATGTAAATGGTGCCTTCAGCAATACCCCTTAGGAAATGATCTGTCGAGAGGCTGCAAGGTGTGGCGTGGCAAACGAGCTAAAGTCAAAGCCCTTTTTTTCAAGCGACGACTTTCATTTGTTTCCAGAAAGTATTCAACGTAAGGGAAAATTTGAAAAAATTTACAGATATTCTTTCAGCATTGTTAAATGCAACGCATGTTTTGGATTTCTGAAATATCAAATAATGTACTCATAACGGGGACTCATTAACGAATACTTTATATTGATAACGAATGAGAATGGTAAGCCGTTTAATCGCTCCAAATGTGCAGTTTTTGTATGTAAGTGCATTTTAATAATTGAATTTATGAAAAGTTATTGTTACGCAAAAAAATAATTTTGAATATTCGTAAATCTAACCAGTGTTGATACGTGGGTAAGTCGGCTTGCTTCTGGAGTTTGTATTGTCATCCACAGGGTACTTTTTTATAACTTATGCCGCTTTTCGTCCCACACTAATTGAAGTCAAAAATATTTGAAATTTTTTTAAGCGATCTAACGGATTCCTATTTCATTTTATTTTTCGAACTGCATAGCATTAAATGATGGTCAAAGAATATCTTTAAATTTTTTTTTAATTTTTCCAAACGTCGATAAATGGACAAACACTTCACAATGATTACTTCTCAATGTGTGCTTTCGATGAAACAACTACTATTTATTGATTTATATCTGATAATTTAATCAAATAGTCTATTGGCAGTTGCTAATGAACATTAATAATTTCATTTACAGAGAGATGTATCCATGAAAAAAAACCTGGTGGGAAAGAAATGCGGAGCCCCTTATGTTTCAGTGTCGTTGGCAAAATGATTATTTGTACCTTTCGAGAGAGTCAGCTGTCATACATGGTAAATATATGACACTTTTTCACTCTATCTATCAATTTCTCTAAAGATTAAACAAAATTATGATTCTTGATACAAATAGCAATAACTCTTTTATATTTGAAAAACTAGAATATAAGATATAATATAAAATACTATAATCATAAATGCATAAAATATAACGTGGGTAGAATCAACTTATCAAAATTCCCCTTCTACAGGCTATTGTATAAAAGAAGGTACTGGTAAACCACCTTAAAATTTGGACTGTGTGACAAAGCTAGAAGAAGTGTAAAAGCAAATCTTTTCAGGCAATTCAAAATTAGCTAGCTATCAATACCAGCAAATACCTCCAGACATTGACAGAGCACAAGTGAGATGATAAAAATGTATGTTATTTCG
>JAABKJ010002158.1:0-13238 GCA_011634705.1 Andricus grossulariae
ATAATACAGATTTCTTCGAATGTACGGATTGCCTAGAAAAAGAAGGATAAACATTTTATGTTACCAAATTCTCAAACAATTCCAATGTTTTCAGTTACATTACTTTGTTTTCTGAGAATACTGTTAAATATACAAACAGTATTATTTTTTTCCACTTTTCGACAGATTCCTATATTTTCATTTACTACGCTGTTTTTGAAATAATATTCCAAATTTTTTAAACGAGTTTGATATGTTCTAACATAAAAGATAAAAAAATCGTCAAATTTGGAAAACATAAAAATTGTGCTGGATTGTTCTCGACAAATTCAGTCTTTATTCCCTCTGACAAAATTACGTGAGATGTACAGTTCTCATATTAAAACTGAAAACGTAAAACTCAAAAAACATAAAAGATCCAAAAATGGACAAATTTTGTAAAAATAATACTTAATCTGGGTTTTGCTCGACAAATGCAGTCTTTATTTCCTCTAACAAAAGTACGTGAGATGAACAGTTCTCGTATTAAAACTGAAAACGTAAAACTCAAAAAACAAAAAGATCTAAAAATAGACAAATTTGGCAAAAATAATACTTGTTCTGGGTTGTGCTCGACAAATGCAGTCTTTATTTCCTCTAACAAAAGTACGTGAGATGAACAGTTCTGATATTAAAACTGAAAACGTAAAACTCAAAAAACATAAAAGATCCAAAAATAGACAAATTTGACAAAAATAATACTTGTTCTGGGTTGTGCTCGACAAATGCAGTCTTTATTCCCTCCAACAAAATTACGTGAGATCAACAGTTCTCATATTAAAACTCAAAACGTAAAACTCAAAAAACATAATAGTTCCAAATATATATATTTTTTTGAGTTTTTAATATGAGTACTGTTGATCTAACATAATTTTATTAGAGAAAATAAAGGCTGCATTTGTCGAGCGCAACCCAGCACAAGTTTTATTTTTTTTAAATTAAGATCGAAAAGAAATATATTTTATCATGAATAATTTTATGCAAAATAAGCATGAAAAAGATTTACAATTAAAAAACAGAATTCCAAACTATCTCACTTAATTTTTATAAAGTACTTCAACTTTCAACCAAATACTTGAATTTTCAAATGAAAAAGATGAATTTTCAACCGAAAATTTTAATTTTCAACCATGAAGATTAATTTTCTACCAAAAAAGACGGATTTTCAAGAAAATATATGAATTTTCAACCAAATAGTTGAGTTATCAACTTAAATAGATAAATTTTGAACCAAAAATGGCATAATTCAATATTTATTTAAAACAAATAATTATCAACAACGACAAAAAAAGAAATTTGAAAAAGAATAGTTGAATTTTCTAACAAGAAAAATTACTCAGTCAATGAAGAAAAAAAAATGTCATCAAGAATATTGAATTTTCAAGTCAAATAGACAAATTTTCTACAAAACAGTTATGTTTACAAACATAAAATATGAATTTTTACCAAAAAAGTTAATTGCCAACGCAATTATTGAATTTTAAAGAAAAAAATGAAGTTTCTACAAAAAATTAGAATTTTCAGCCCAAAAATATGAATTCTCTTTCAAAATAATTGAATTTTTAACCCAAAAGTACCAGTTTTCATCAAAGTAAATGAAATTTCGATTATAAAAGATAAATTTTTAAACAAAAATCAGTTGAAACAATTTATTTTCAACAAAAAAAAACAACGAATTTTTCAACAAAATAGTTAATTTTTCTACAAAAGAAATAACTATTCAACCAAAAAGATGAAGTTTTAATTAATGAGATTACTATTTTCTACTAAAAAAACGAATTTGGAAACAAACTGTGGAATTTTTAACTTGAAGAGATAAATGTTCAACAAAAGTGGAATAGTAAAGTTTTCAATTAAAACAAAAATTAATTCTGAGTGAAAAGAAACGAATTTTCGAAAAAAAAGTTCAATTTTCTACCAAAGAAATTAAATATTCAACCGAAAAGATAAATTTTGAACCAAGAAGATTACTTTTCTACCAAAAAAGATGATTTTTTATTAAAATATATGAGTTTACAACAAAAAAGATGAATTTATAATATAAAACATTCATTGATTTTATAAAAGTGGAATAGATAAATTTTAAGTTAAAGACATTAGTTTACAATAAAAAAGAAATTTTTAACAAAATAGTATTTTCTACCAAAGAAATAAATTAAAAAAAAAGATCAATTCTTTACCAAATACATGAATTTTAAAAAAATAGTTAAACTCTAAAACAAAGAAATCAATGTTTAACTAATATTATGAATCTACAAAAAAACGAATTTTCAATCAAATAGTTGAATTTTCGACCGAAAATTAATTTTCAACCAAGAAGAACTATTTTCTACCAAAAAAGTCAAATTTTCAACTAAAAAAGTTTTTTTTGCAGCCAGAAATGGAATAGTTAAAATTTCAGTCAAAAAATGATTGTTTAGTGAAAAAAAGAATTTTCAATAAAATAGTTTAATATTAAACTAAAAAAGATCAATTTTTAACGAAAGAGTCTCATTTTTAACCAAAACAGTTGAAAAATTGACGATAAGAGATAATTCATTTAACCAAAATGACGAATTTTCAACCAAGAAAGATTTTTCAGTCCACAAAGAAAAAAATGTCATCCACAATGTTGAATTTTTATGCTCAAAAGAAATTTCTACAACAGAGTTGAATTCTCAACCAAAAATAATTACGTTTGAACCACATTTCTGAATTTTCAATAAAACAATCAAATTAACTTCCAGTGTCCCTTGACCGGTAGGAACCCTGATAAATTATTTTAAAAAATAGTTATTAATTATAAAAAAAAATGGTCGCCAACTTTCTGAAGTCTGAACTTGAAAGGAATCGAACCCCCAACAGTCGTTACCTATTCCGGGACCGTCTTTTCATATTTTCAAAATTACTATTATACTCTACGGAATAAAAACAATCAACTAATAAAGTGCTTCTCTCAGTATAGTAAAAAAAATACTTTAATTAAATATTAAATTAAAAATATCAATTTGCATTTCATCTTCGTGCATCAAATCCGTAAATTGAGCAAGTACATAAAACTGTCGTTTTTCAAACATAAAGGACATATAGAACAAAAATAGACGAAGCTTCTGCAAAGCGTGGTCTTTTCACGGAGTGTGCTTTTTGTCGCATGAAATCGGAGTGGTTCTAGAAACCGGTTCTGCGACGATGTGCACAAATTCGAGCGCAGCAGTTGTTCATGCAAAAGAGACGGAAGTTTACGATGCAAAGATCGTATTTAATTTTTTGCGAAGCCGAAATCAAAGATTCTGTTTTGTTCCTTTTTTCTGATTCCTTTCTTCTTTTTCAAGGACTTAAGATTACTTCCGTCTACTCCTTTGTTCCGCCGTCTAGCTTCAGCGAAAGTAGAGCTGTTTTCGTTTGACAATGAGATAAGAGACTAATAACTCCTTTTTCTCTTATAAGACAGAAGTTGCCAATAATAAAGACTGCGGTGTTAGAAATTCTGAAAAAATTGGTTAACAGCTCTCTGAACTTGGGAGGAATCGAACCCCCAACAGTCGCTATCTATTGCGGGACTGCCTGCTCAATTTTTCAAAACCATTATTGCATTCTGCGGAATAAATACAGTCAGCTAAAAAAGTGCCTCTCTCAGTAGTGAATCAAAAAGGCTTCCTTTAAATATTCCATTAAACTATTAAAGAATTAAACGAATGCATAAAACCGCGAGAGCAAAACACCCGGAACGACTTCTTGTGTCGGCAATACCTTAACACATTGAATTTATTTCCCCTGACCAAGAATCTTTTGTAAACGGAATAAAAAATTTCAGATTTAAATTTAAAATTTATTTATTTCAACCAAAAAATGTTATTTTTTAGCAAAATAGCTAAATTTTCGAAAAAATAATTAAGTTTTCAACGAAATACGTAGTTGAATTTTTAACCAAATTGTTGAATTTCCCACCAAATAGATGAATTCTCAACAAAAAATGTAATAGATGATATTTCAACCAAAAAAGTTGAAATTTCTACCGAAAGAAAGGCGATTTTTCAACAAAATAACTCAATTTTAAAACAATAAGTTGAACTGTTACCTAAAAGTAAAAGTTTAATTTTCAGTAAACAAAATGAATTTTCAGCTAAAAAACGAATTTTCAACAAAATAGTCAAATTTTCAACCAAAAAGGTGAATTTTCAACTGAACAGATGAATTTTCTAACCAAAAGGGATGAATTTTCCGAACAGAAAGACTAATTTTTCACAAATAAAGGTTTTCCAGTCAAGAAAAAAAAAACTATTAGAAACAAAAAAAATTTCCAGAGATGATTATTTGTTTTTTTTTTTGGTTGAAAATTAATGGTTTGAATTGAAAATTTAACTATTCCACTTGAAAATTCATCATTTTAGTTGAAAAATCTACTTTTATGTTTCTGGCTCAGAATTAATCTTTTTTGGTCAAACATTTTATTTTTCGTTATACATTCAACGATTTTGTTGAAAAGTAATTATGTTTGGTTAAAAATACAATTTTGTTGTTGAAAATTCGTCTTTTTGGGTAAAAAATTCAACTATTTGGTTGAAAATAAACTATTTTGTCGAAAATTCATATTTTCGGGTTGAAAATTCAACAGTTTTGTAGAAATTTCGCCTTTTTGGGTTGAAAATTCAAGATTTTGGTCAAATTTATTTTCTGCCTTGACTAAAAATATTTTTTTTTATTGAAAATTCAACTATTCGATAGAAAATTCTACTATTTGGTTGAAAATCAACTTTTTTGTTAAAAATTCATATTTGCGGGATGAAAATTCAACGGTTTTGAAGTCTTACGATTAAAATTTTTTTAGCTGAAAATTTAACTATTCCATTTGTGATTCAAAATTGATATTTTTTAGTTGAAATTTCAAATATCTGGTTTAAAATAGGTCCATTTTAGTTAAAAATTCAACCAATTTGGGTTGAAAGTTGAAATCCTTTGTTTTTTTTTATTTGAAAATTATTATTTTTTTAACTGAAAATTTAACTATTCCATTGTTGATTGAAAACTGATCTTTTTTAGTTGAGAATTCAATGTTTTCTGAAACTTCTTCTGTCGTCGTAGGAGGTTATAAATATTCCAAAAGTGGGAGTCCGAACAAGATAAATCTAAAGAAACATGTTTAGAAAGAAAAAATTAATTTCCAGAGTCAATGGAAATTTATGGCCCATCAATAGGAAAATTGGAATTTTTAACCTACGCTGAAATTCAAAATTTTTAAAAACATTTCTTGCCTTATAAATATTATGTCGGTCATGACTAACCTACAACTTTTAATAAAAAGGAAAACAACTCCCACTCGAAAGATATGAATGAAGTTGTGTAAAAATTAATTTTGGATCCTCAAAAGTGGATCATTTTGATCCACATTTGAATGGTGATAGGCATCACTTAAAATAATGTTAACCTAATTTTATTCAGGATATTATCCTTAAAAGTGAAAAAAAACCCTATAAGGAGGGTTGGCAATTTATAATGTGTGTTTTTAATATACCTTAGATATTTTCGGTCTTTAATTATTAAGAGTCATGTTCTAAAAGTAAAAATATGCGAGTGATAGAAAAGTATTTCTAAACTTTTAAAGAATACCCGTCAGAACGATATTATGATTCTTTCATAGTTCGTAACATAATTTCTGATAAGAAAATTTCTAAGATGTCTTCAAATATATTGTTTAAACATTTAATAGGTTTTTTCATAATTTAAAAACAATTTTAGTACAGTTTTTGGGCCTTACTAAAAAATGTGAAATACCGTCTTTTTGCGAAAAATGTGTAACCATTTAATATTGTACAATTTTTTTTACACTTTTTCATATCATGTATAGATTATAGAATATGGAATATAGTAAGGACTAGCATATAACATTCAATCGAGAAGTATCGCTTGTCGCCATGCAAATGAAGACCGGTTGCGAGGGCGTAAAGGTAAATCACTCGTGCGGAGTTTACACGCGAGTAGCCACCGATCATCAGGAAGAAAATTTTCTCTGGTAATATATAGGTGTACGTAAAATTATTTCATAGGAAGAGAATTTCCATGTATTATTGTAAGTGAGTCGATTATTTCATTTCCAGTCGTTATTTCATTATGATGAAATTTTATTAGAATTATACAGACGTTGTGTGTTATGGGTTAAGTGTTGAGTTACGGTTAGCTTTATTGGGTCCGTTTACCGTTGTTTGTTCAATATTATGCCACATAATTGCTGGACCAGAACTTGCTTATGTATCATTTCCATATAGGAGTATGTTATATAAATCAGAAAATAGTATAATTGATCCAATATGTTAGATCGTTAGAATTAGAAACAAGGGTCGACTTAGTTATGGTTTCGGTTTCTTTACAAGATTTATCCCGGCAGAAAATGGCATGAGTAGTCGCACCTAGAAACTCCTCGTCTAATAATATTATAATGGAAATTTATTCACTTTTTTCGGAATTTTTGACATTTTTCTTACGAAATATATGAGTCATGTTTTTGAAATTTCATCAATTTCTTACCAAACGTCTTTTAAGTCGTTTTGGGCATTTTTCAACTATAAACTCTAATTTATTCATTAGATTCTTTGATTTACTTAAGACATGTATTTTTATTAGTATATACTATAGTATATAGGTGTTAAACTTTTTTTTCAGATAGAACGTTTAGAAAGATCGATAAAAGTGCAAAATAGACACAATGGCGGCCATTTATCTACAAATTTTGAAAGACAATTTACTCAGAAACACCAGCGTATTCTTTTTTCTCAATTATGTTCGAGAATTTTACTTACGTGACGAATATGTTACATGAGATGTTATCGTGCGCCCGCGTGATTTTTAAGAAACTATTAAAAGGAACAATTTTATTCTCTACATTTTTCTTATCTTAAGTCGTTTTTTGCAAAAACGTGAGCTTTTGTTCTTTCAAGAAAAGACGATTCTTCCTTCCTTACAAGAACAAATCTAGAAAAAAAAATAAGGAGAAAAAATTGTGATACTGTCTATCCTTAGCTTTATCAAAATTCAAACACTTCGAACTTCGTTAAAACACATTTATTATCAAATCAGTAAAATACGTGTCTTCTCATTATTTTAGAAAATCAAAACATTTTCACAAATTACTAACTTAGATATTTTTGTTATCTTTTCCGAATGAAAGAGTTTGAAATTCCAAGACAATCTTTCAGTGTAGTCATTTTTGCTTTAAAAATAATATAAAATTTTTAAGTTCCAAAATATAAGCAAATAAGATCAATTCAAAATTTAAAAAAAATCTGATATTAGAAAAAAAAAATGGAACATAAAAGTTTTTTCATTGAAAATAAATATAATTGGTTAAAATTTGAAATCCTGCAGATAGAAAAAACAACATGTAAAAATTTTTTAAATAATGTAAGTTCTAAAATCAGGAATTTCGGAAAAGTCAAAGCCTAATTAATATAATATTAATTCGAGAGTGTAAACACAGCTTTAAAGCTGATATAAAACACACTATCTAATACGACGGCACCCATCCGAGTAGAAACCGAGCTAAGCGCTGCTTAACTTCGGTGATCGACCAAAAAGCCTTATACAATTCAAAGTTCTAAGTCGAAATATTTGAATGTTTTCATAATTTAATATCAAAGTATTTTCGTTATTCAATATGTAAGTTCTAAATTATTTACCGTGAAATGCAAACACTAGTATAAAATAATATAAAATATCAATTTTAATACAAATTAATCAGTCTTGTCTATTAATTCTTACTTCAAATTTTGAATTATTTTCCAAATTAGAAAAATTTCGGTTGAAAGTCTTTCTCATTCTAATTTAAGAATTTTAGAATTAAAATTCAGCAAGGTTTATATCTCTTTTTCAGAGAAAGAATGTAAAAAATATCTACGCATGCTAAAAACTTAGCAATGGAATATAAAAATTCGAAAATTTGTATAAAGTAATTTTTTAAATTGTATTGTGTAAAAAAATGAATGAAAAAAATGAAAAAAATGAATGAATGAAAAATATTGTGTAAATGAATGAAAATTGAACAAAATTCTTTAGAGAATACATTTTTGATTTTTCTAATGACTTTCAAGTATTTTATATCCAAAACGAAAAGAAATTGTTCAGCCCTTTTTGAAATAGGTAGAATTCGAATTTAAGAGCATTTTTTTACATATTAAAAATTATTGTTCAGGAAGTGTGATTATGCATTAAAAACTGAGTAAGAAAATATAAAAAAAATTGTTTTTTTTTTTATAGCAGAAAATGGTTTTATATCATTAAGGTTATTAAAACATATTTGCAGTCGCTTTTCTTTATTGTTTATCACATTTGGATATTTTTCAAACGTTTTAAATATTTGAAGAAAAAATGGATCGGGCCCTCTTTGAAATAAGTCAAATTCAATTTTTCATTTTGCATATTTTAAATTATAGTTTAGGAAGTTTCGGAAGTTGTCGTGCCGAAAATTGGATCTCTAAAAAAAATTGTTCGATGATTTTAATAATCAAAATTATATTACTGATCATATTTTAAATAAAAAAAACAACATTATTTTGAATAAAAAATGTTAAAACTCACAAAAAAATCTATTTTAACACTGTTTTTTTGCAATTGAATTTTATTTTAATATCGCTCTATAGCAATTTTTGAAAAATGGTTGAATTTGAATAATGATGGCATATTTTTTTAAAGAAAAATTCGTCTTTTTGGGTTAAACATTCAACTATTTGGTTGAAAATAAACTATTTTGTCGAAAATTCATATTTTAGGGATGAAACTTCAACAGTTTTGTAGAAATTTCGCCTTTTTGGGTTGAACATTCAAGATTTTGGTCAAATTTATTTTCTGCCTTGACTGAATTTTTTAAATTGAAAATTTAACTATTCCATTTTTGATTCAAAATTGATATTTTTTACTTGAAATTTCAAATATCTGGTTTGAAATAGGTCTATTTTAGTTGAAAATTCAACTAATTTGGTTTAATAGTTGAACTCCTTTGTTTTTTTTTATTTGAAAATTATTTTTTTTCAACTGAAAATTTAACTATTCATCTTTAAAAAAAAATTGTTCGATGATTTTAATAATCAAAATTATATTACTGATCACATTTTAAATAAAAAATCATTAATTTGAATGAAAAAATGTTAAAATTCACATCAAAAATTTATTTGAACATTGTTTTTTGCAATTTTATTTAATTTTAATACCGCTTTATACCAATTTTTGAAAAATGGTTAAATTTGAATAATGATGGCATATTTTTTTAAAGAAAAATTCGTCTTTTTGGGTTAAAAATTCAACTATTTGGTTAAAAATAAACTATTTTGTCGAAAATTCAACTGTTTTGTAGAAATTTCGCCTTTTTGGGTTGAAAATTCAAGATTTTAGACAAAATTATTTTCTGCCTTGACTGAAAATATTTTGTTTGTTTGTTGAAAATTCAACTATTCCATAGAAAATTCTACTATTTTGTTGAAAATGAACCTTTTTGTTAAAAATTCATATTTGCGGGATGAAAATTCGACGGTTTTGAAGTCTTACGATTAAAATTTTTTTAACAGAAAATTTAACTATTCCATTTTTGATTCAAAATTGACTCCTCTGTTTTTTTTTATTTGAAAATTATTTTGTTTTAACTGAAAATTTAACTATCCACCTCTAAAAAAAATTGTTCGCTGATCTTAATAATCAAAATTATATTACTGATCATATTTTAAATAAAAAAAAAAACATTATTTTGAATGAAAAAATGTTAAAACTCACAAAAAACATTTATTTTAACACTCTTTTTTGCAATTTGATTTTATTTTAATATCGCTCTTCACCAATTTTTGAAAAATGGTTGCATTTTAATAATAATGGCATCTTTTTTTAAAGAAAACATTTTATACAAATCTACTGTTTCCAATTTTAAAAGTACATACATTATTCTATGGCTGAAATTGTTAAAACAACTTCTTAAAAAGAAAATATTTTTTTATTAAATAACTGCATTGAAAGATTATTAATTTATTTTCTAAATTGTAAATAATAGACTTTGAGGGGATGTTTTTCTAAAAAAAAATAAGCTATGATTGATTAAAATCCAACCTTTATTTAAAAATTGAGAATAAGCGACAATAATAAAAAATTCATTTACAAGGAGTATTGTTAAAATAATTATTTTTCGTAAGTTTTGAAATTTGATTTCAATTCTTAAAACCATAAAAAACTTGTTTACAGAAACCTGATTTTTGGCAAAATAACGACTTTAAAACGTTCTTGCAGTCGACATTTCTGTATTATTTATTAACTTTTTGAAGCATTTAAACGTTCCAAATATTTATTTAAAAAAAGTATCGATCCTTTTTTCAAATAAGTAAAATTCAATTCTATTTTGAAAAAAAATATATGTTTATCTGACAAAAAAAACTGTAGTATGGGAAGTTATTATATTAGAAAAGTATTTCGCATAATTTTGACTGAATTTCATGTTCAACGTAAAACAACACAAAAATAAACTGAAAAAAAAACGTTTAAGAAGTTTAAAAAAGGTTTTAAACAAAATTGTATATATTTACGTCTCTCCAAGATTTTAAATTTGCTTTTGAACTACTCATAAATCATCAGGAAGATGCTTCCTGTATTGAGTTTAACCACTTTTAGGTTGAAGATGGTTGAGGCTCACCGTGAGTTACAAGTATTAATTTACTGAAATAAATTAAAATTCATAATTCCTTAAAATCACATTAGTAGCTATTTCATCTCTCCTTGAATTATTCTGAAACCGAGCCATTCATTTTGTACATCATTATAATTCATTCCCAGTAACCTTATCTAATAGTACCTCCTCTTCCTGATTTTAATATCACTCCGAGAAAATAACATGTCACCATTTGGTATTCATCACAAATTAAATCACGCAAGTCAAATCGCATTCTTTCACTCTCTCGTTACGTTATCTATCGCACAGTTGGACGTGATTTTATTTACTCTGTTCTATCTATTCTCTCGCACTATTGTATTTTTTTTTGTACCGATGGGGCGGTTCTGATTGAAACCGATCCCATCCAAGTTCTTTGCATTGCAAAGTACTTTGTACAAAGTACACCGTCACTATTGTTCCGCAGAAACGGAGCAGATAGTGACTTTGCTTCGAGTAAGCGCTAATTTGTTCCTGAAGAAAAAATGTCACCTCACTCCAGTCATCTGGAGGTGCTAGTTTCTTTGTTCTAGCGACTCGAGTAAAACCTCAGAAATGACTGACTCTCCCCCTCACAGAGGTTCTTTACTCGCCATTTATCGCACTCCTACATATAAGATTCCTCTGTAAAAGATAGATGAGTACTGGCGTGATTTATCGTTCAAAACAGCGGGATTCAAGAAAATAATCGATCAATGTGTCACAGGGTTGGATTGGGCTGGAGAATTTTGAAAGATCGGATGGGCCGGTTTTGATAAGGAAATCAAAATATGTTAAAAATTAATTCCTAAGTGGATTGGCATAGCCATTTGAAAGATATTTTTTTTCCTGGGACAGAATTAAAAAAAAAACTTCTGGTGGGCCGACTTCAAACATTTTGCCGGGTCCGCTGTTCAATCCGAAGCCATCTCTGGCTTATTTTGTGTTTAACTAGAAATAAATTCAAGGCTTTGATCGGGAAAGGGCTTGTTTTGTAATTAGAAATAAATGCAAGGGTTGGATCAGAAAAAGGCTTTTTTATGTTTATTTATTAACAAATTCAAGAATTGGATCGGAAAAGGGCTTATTTCATATTTAAATTTAATTATCGAGAAATTAAATATTTGCGGGTGATTCTGAAACCAATCTATTCATATTATTAAATTGAAATATTTTCTTTAAAGGTATATTAATTTTTTCATACCTTTAGTTATTCCCTATAAATAATCCCTGATGAGGAGGTCTAAATTGGCCTCGAAACATGTTGGTTCCCACTGAGTTATTCTTGTCTCTAATGAGCCGAAAAGTGTGATTTTTTTGGAAGTTTATTTTTTAATTGTGAATCAGTTTTTTGCTTATTCTGCAATATTATTCATGATAAAATAGATTTCTATTCAATCTTAATTTAAAAAAAAAATTATATAGTTGGATAGGGAAAGGGCTTATTGTGTGTTTAATCATCAAGATCTTATCTAGTTGGATCGGGATAGGGCTTTTTTGTGTTTAATTAGAAATAAATTCAAAGGTTGGATCGGAAAAGGAATTTTTTGTGTTTATTTATTAATGAATTCAAGAGATGGATTGGATTGATTATTTTGCAACGAAATGGTCGAATTTTCGAGAAAAAAAAATTTTAATTTGAATATCAACCAAATAATTGAATTTTTAGAAGTCAAGTTGAATTAAAAAAAAAAAAAAACTTCAATCCAAAATGAAGAACTTGCTCTCGAAGTAGATGAATATTCAAAACAGTTTAATTTTCCACAAAAAACATGACTTTTCAACAAAATCCATGAATTTTCAAAGAAATAATTAAATTTTCAACAAAATAATTGAATTTTTAACCAAATACTGGAATTTTCTACCAAAGAAGAAGATTTTTCAACCAAATGGTCAAATTATCATTTAACCAAATATTTTATCTTTTAAACAAATAGTTGAATTTTCAAAGAAATAATTAAATTTTCAACAAAATAATTGAATTTTTAACCAAATACTAGAATTTTCTACCAAAGAAGAAGATTTTTCAACCAAATGGTAAAATTATCATTTAATCAAATAGTTGAATTTTTAATCTAAAAGATGAATTTTTAACCAAATACTCGAATTTTTAATAAAATGATTGAACTTCAACCAAAAACCGTTACATCTCCAACCAAACATTTAATAAGTTGTTTTTTAAAACAACGATGAATTCTCAACAAAAAATGTAACAGTTTATATTTCAACCAAAAAAGATGACATTTCTCTAATAACAGATGAATTTTGAAACCAAAAAGTTGAATATTTAATCAAAAAGATTAATTTTCTGCCAAAAAGACAAATTTTTAACCGTGTTTAGTTAGAAATAAATTCAAAGGTTGGATCGAAAAAGGAATTTATTGTGTTTATTTATTAATAAATTGAAGAGTTGGATTGGACTGATTATTTTGCAACGAAATGGTCGAATTTTCGAATAAAAAATTTTTTAAATTTGAATATCAACCAAATACTTGAATTTTTAGAAGTCAAGTTGAATTTTCAAAAAATAAATAAATAAAACTTCAATCCAAAATGACGAACTTTCTCTCCAAGTAGATGAATATTCAAC